>JANIJG010014858.1:45339-61594 GCA_024611175.1 Megaceryle torquata
AAAATCAGTCAAAATCAGTCAAAAATCAGTCAGAAGGTTTAAACTGGACATTAGGAAAATTTTTTTTTACTGACAGGGATTGGAAAAGGCTGCCCAGGGAGGTGGTTGAGTCAACATCCCTGGATGTATTTAAAAGCTGTATAGTCCTTGGTCCTTGGGGATACATCTTAGTGGTGGACTTGGTAGGGTAGGGTTAGTTGCTAGACTTGATCTTAAATGTCTTTTCCAACCTTGATGATTCTACGATTTTATGAAAATAGTCCAAGAGTCAGGTTGTCACACACAGTATTTTGTGTCCCAGCCTCTGAGAGGTGTCTAAGACTGCACACATATTCTGACTGTTTCATAGCTCAGGAGTCTTCGGCCACTTGTCTGCACTTGCCCCCTCTTGCTCCTTGTCCTGTCCTACACACTGGCATATTTTCCTTGTGGAAGCAGAGCGTGTTGGTAAAGTAAGGGAAGGGCTGGCACATGCCCACCTCCAACTCTGATGGTAAGCTGGGAAATGACTGCAATCTGGGAGCTCCCAGATAGATAAGTTTAGATTTATCCTAAAAGTACATATACAAGTTGGTTTAGGGACTACACTATTGCTTCTGCCCTAGAAATAAGTCAATGCACCTTAAAAAACAGAGAAAGCAAAGAGAGAACTCAGTCAGAAACTCACCATGCAGTAGCTCTGGAAAGGGGCAGGTTATTACACTTGGTACTGCCAAAACAGGGGAAGATCTTAACTTCGAGCTGTGACAGATTTGCCATCTTTTGGGCTTCTTAAACCACAGGAAGAACACTTCAGGGAAGACCTGCTACAGCCCAGACAGCAGTGACAGATATTTCAAGGTGATGTTATCTGTAACAGTCCAGAAGTTTATATGAATAACTAAGTCTTTTTCTCTGAAGGAACTTCAGGCATATGTGATGTTGTTCAGATTGTGCCCAAAGTGCATTTTGCAGGCAAACCTGAGCAAAAAGGCTTTTTGGTGACCACATCCTTCCTTAAGACTTGCTTGTGCCTCAACCAAGACCCAGGCCCGGCTATGTTGCAGCCTCCAGGAGCCCCCTGTCCTAAGGAGCCCATACAAAAGGGACAGAGGCTGTCAGGGACACACAGCAGGAGGATGCTTTACCAGAAGAAACAGAGACATGCCCCGATTTTGTGTCTCCACTCAACAAAAGGTTCACTTTGCTTCCTTGGCTGCACGCTGTGGGTGTTAGGCTGTTGTAAATACCCAAACCTCCTCTGTGGCTGCTCTCAGGCAGCTGTGCCTGCAGGCTGGGAAGATGGGCACTCTGCCTCGTTGGGGACACCAGCCAGTGGCTCTGCTGCTGAGCCTGCTCTGGCAGAGCTGGGTTGCTCAATCCTGGCAAGCCTGGGCACTGAGGCTGAGTGCTGGTTCCTTAGAAGAGTGAAAGAAGAAAGTCTGGGTGTTTCTGTCATCAGATAGTAGCTGAATGAAGTATTTCTTGAGCTGAGACCTTGGTTTTGCATCAAAATTTAGCTTAAATTCTTTGATGTATAATTTCCTCATTCTTGGTCACAGTTCAGTTCCCTGTCCTTGCTACTTGCTAATATTTTCATACTTCTTAGAAGTGATTTTTTTTCTTTATCGTTTATCTATTCTGACTAATTTCCTGGGCATTATTTATGTTCCTTACCTGGGACCTCCTGCCTTGTCCTCTCCTATTATAGTGTGGTGACAACATGAATACTTCTGGCATGAATATTTCTATGAATACAAATTCCTACCAGCTTTTACAATGCTACATGTGTGCCAACAACCAGGGAAAGTGTAAAGCTGAGGTAGCAAATGCTGTCACACAGTCTTCCTTTAAAGGAAATCTTGTGAAGAAGGTTGTGGAAGATGTCTGTGTCTGCCTCTAGTGTATCCAGACATCTGCTAGGAGAATGGGACTCTCTAAAAGCAGGCATGATTATTAATGGAACTCAGGATTTGTATGTGTTAGCTGAAATTCACACCTCCTTCCAAATAGTGGAAAAAAAATGGAAAAATATTTAGGCCTGAAAATAAGCAATAAACATTGAATCCAGATGTTTTTAAGAAGACAAATGCATAGCCACAGGTTACAAATCAATCCCCCCATTTAGCAAATAATTTTAAAGAAAGTTACAAACTATTTCAGTAGTTTATGACTCCTGATCCTAAGATGCTGTCTGAAATTCCAGTTCATCTGTGCTCTGGCAAGGCTTTTGCTTAAAGGATGCAAGAAGCCGCAACCAATGTTTGTTTTTTTCTCTGACCTACTGCTGAGTAATTGAATCATCCCAAACTAATGTTTTTCCTCCCTAGGAGAACATAATGTTACCAGGAAAAGTAGAGGAGGAAAAAAAAAAAAAGAAAAAAGGGCAGCTGCAGAAGTTTACTCCAAATGCCAAACTGTGTCTGAGACCAGAAAAGAGCATTTTCCTAGCTGAAGAAAATATTCAAAAAGCCCAATAAGCATGATGCTGGGTGGTGCTGAGCCCCTGCCACCAGTGGGGTCTGGGAGGGTACAGCAGACCTGGTTGGTGGCATGTGAATGTAGATAGGCAAAGACAAAAATGTATAATCTGACTTCTGGTACATTTTTCAAGACTCCCAGGGTAGGCACCTGAATTATAGACGCTCAGAGCTGCCAGACCACCAGCTCAACAGACTGGCTGCTTACATATGGCAAACACAATGCTGAGGGAGGACAACTTGGGCTCATTTTGACTCCGTGAGTACCCAAACAAGTATCCATCTTCCAGTGGTGTGGGTGGGCTACCTACTTTGGGCCAGGATCTGTTGTTTGTATGTTTTTTACTCACTGTCTTGTGGACCAGAAGAGAAATTGGGCAGAGACTGCTGCTCCATTGTTCAGGACAGAGGCTGGCAAGTGCATCACAGCTATTGTTGCTATCACCCAGTAGACAAAAAAAGTATCAAAAAGCATTTCTTTGTCATTCTTAGAAGGATGTGGGCACTTGCTGAAATATTTTTCTTCTAGCAGTGTTGTCACCTAAGAGGAGTAACTTTTGGGAGAAAGATGAAGAGGAAGCTATCAAACCGTGTTCAGCTGCATTAGCAAGATCAGAGGCAGCACAGTTCTCCTTGTGCACGAGACCCAGAGGTGTTACTGTTATCCACAGAGACTTCATTTGTCCAGGAGACCAAACAGTGCAGAGAGACAACACTAACAGACAGGAAGCCTGGCAACTTTCAGTTCACAGATAGGGCACATCTGTGGCTTTTGGAGCCTATCACAAGCACATTTTCCATTGGAGAATATAGAAGGAAGAAGAAATAAATTAAATTATTTAAATAAAGCAAGTGTTTCCTGCATGTCTACTGTTTGCTCCTTCCACAGACAAGGCGCTGGGGCTGCCTGAAAACTGCCAGAAAAGCAATATTTTATTTTTTTTTTGCAAAGGGAAACTGTTTTTCACAAAATAAGTGTGTTCTGAATGTCTTGTTTCTGTAAAAAGATTCAAGTTTGGGTTTTTTGGTTGATGAAATGTGTCTATGGGGATTTATTGAAGTGCTGCCTTTAATCATTCCTGTGTCGTCCGTCCCGTGTTGTGTCCCCCCCTTTTTTTTAAGCTCTACAAAAGCTTTTTCCAGAAGAAAAAAAAAAAAAAATTATCTGTTTTCAGGCTGCTCTCCAGAGCACTAAGACAGGCAGATCAATGACTGCATTTCATCTGTCCGTTACAATCTGTATCTCCATTATCAATGGTCACATCAGTGGTGACTGGAATGTGTCCCTGTTCAAAGCTCTGTCAAAGCCCCATCCAGGAGGAGCCACTCCAGTGGGTGCTGGCTGGCAGCAATGCCATGCTCTGGGAGGTCTCATGTCACTCAGCTCCTCCACCCTGAGCAGTGTTCAGAGGTGATCCAGGTGGGCATGTGTTTGCTCTGCTCTGCTGTACCTGATTCACCAAGGGAGGATTTCAGCTCCCAGATGTGTCATTTCTGCCTTGTTCGTGAGCACTCAGCTCAGCTAAAAATATTAAAGTGTCATCTCAGAAGTTGTATCACTGTGGCCACCTGTGATTTCAGCTCAGCTGCAGCATCCCAAGAAAAGCAGACTTGTCTGGGTTTCCAGTCATATTAGAGCAGCAGCATAGAGTGCATATGGTAGATGTGATGGGGGGTACAGATAACTGTCTCCGTTATGTGGGTGTGGAGCAGAAGCAATTCAGCTGAGGCTGGTTATACAGGCACAGGTTGGATCAGAATCCAACCCTTGATGTTAAACAGCCCTCAGTGATTTATTTTCCCCAAACACCAAGTTTTATTTAAAAATAATGATATCAGCACTCTAAATAAGAAGTTTTAATGGAAAAGCATTTCAAAGGTGTGACTTCCCACTACTAGTTTTGTAGTGCAGATACAGTTCAGGAGCATGTCTGTTTTATCAGGGCTCCAGCTGTACCTTGTTCACTAAGTTGACAACCTACCAGCACTCTTGTCAGGGTCATGGGGACTTCCCAGTTCTTCAGGCCTCTCATGTACTTTGATATGATGATACAGTAGATCGAGCTTTAGGGTTCCCGAAAACAGAACAAAACCACCAGAATCCTATGCCACAAAGTGCTGATGTTGCATAAACTGCCTCTGCCAGCCCAAGCGTGCGCTGGAGGCTCTGCTGGTGTAGCACCGCACGGGCAAGCTTTATGCCGCATCGGCTGCCGCCTGCCTTCCTGCAGCTGGAGAAACACCAGCACAGAGTCTGACTTGTGCTTTCTGGCTAGCTAGAGAGATCAAGATGCCTCTGCCTGACGCAGATCCGATTTACGCTGCTGGGATGCAGCCCGGCTACCTGGGGAGCTGCACCCAGAGCTGGGAAGCTGACCTTGGCCGTGAATCGCCTAAAAACAGGCAGCGCAGCTCCACTCTGTGGGGAAGGAGGGAAAGGAGATGGGGAGCTAACGCGGGGGATTTCTCTGCTCACTGACTCCCAGTGATCTCATCGTTTGCTGGGATGCTAAGGGGGATCTGCCGACTTCCCCTATGCCCAGGCCTCTCCTTGTCCCTTCTGCGATGTAGCGTTGGGAGCCCCAGCCTTCCTCAGGCTGTTTTGGAAGCCTCCCTGAGATGTGCCAAGACTTCTTCTGCTTAACAAATTTTTTTTTTCCACTCAGGCTTGGAAAACAACAGATGGTGACTTGAGAACGATATTGGACATGGGACCAACAAAACCCCATGGAGGACTTTGCTTTTCATCTTCAAAGGTGTGTTTCTGCCTTCAGGGGATGTTCATGTCTAAATTCCCCGTGCCTCCATGGGCAGCAGCCCTGAGCACAAGTTAATCTTCAGCTGATTCACCTGCTGCTGCCAAAACCACCTCTTCCAGGTGCCAGGCCCAGCCCTTACGAGGGGATGCCCTTTGCCCACGTGGCACATAGAAATCTCTAGTACCATGCTACTGGGTCTGCTTCTCCAGTGATTAAAACTCGCTAGGATGCTGCTAAGGTCCTGAGCCATCCCTGGTCCTGAGCATCACTGGCCCTGTCAGAAGATTGGCTGAGTAGAGAGTGAAGCCTTTCCTTAGGAACTAAGTGCTGGTGGCAAGGTCAGTCTATAGTGCAGCAGGAAAGGTTAGTGATGAAATCAGGCTGCTTCTGCCAGGGCTACTAGCTCCGTATTATGAGGATGAAAGGGCTGAGTACTGTTGAAAGACCTGTCTGATGCAGTATTCCTGGTGAGCAGGGGGGAGTAGCAAAGGTGCACCTGTGGGACCGGTGAGGCTTGGCTCCAGCATGGATAACTTGCAAAGCTGATCTGAACAAGTCATAGCTCCATGTGCCCCCTTGAGTAGCAAGCACTGAGGGTGTTTTGGGGCAGTTTGCAATGGTTAGGCAATGACCTTTAGCAGCTTTAACTTCTGCTTGAGTAGTTTTGCCATGGGTTGAACTTCTCCCAGGCTGCTCTTGGAAGATCACCAAGTGCAGCAACATACAGTTTCAGCCTGGTATTATCAAATGGGACCAATTGCTTCCCTATTGTTTTGGCTGACAAAGCCAGTTGTACCCTCTAACTGTCACAGCTTCCAGCAAGCTGTCTGCTCATCTCTACCCCTAAATGTCATCAGCGGTGACATGGATCCCTGAGAGTCTTGTTAGTGTGTCTTGCTGGCGGCATCTCTACTTTTGATCCCAAATGACAGTCTCAGCCATCTGTACTTCAATCCTGGTGCTCAAAACTAGGCAAGGAGGCTGCTTTCCATGCTACCGCTCATGCCAGTCTTCAGCATTGTCATCCAACACTAGGATATCTTTTTTCCTTTTGCCAAGTCAGGTAAGGTTTCTTTGGTGGTAGCCACTTAGATGGAGGTGCGTTCAGTGCACTATTTAGTTTGCTTGGATCTGTTCAAATGCATAGCTTGTTTGCTGCCTTTATAACTGTGTCATGGCTGGAGACTCTTCCTTGAGCTGCCTTTTGCCATTTGTTGTGTTGCTCTCGTATTTTTCTCTTAACACACCATGTAGTCAGGGAGGTACCTGCTCACTGCTTGTGTGCTTGAAAACTGGAGTCTTGGAAGAGTTAGCAGCTTGGATGTAAGCAGACTGTGGATGTAGTCTGGTTGCATGTTTATATTCTGCTCATATTTTTACCATACTAATATTTCATCCCAGCTTTGGCCTCACTTGGATTTCAAAAATTACACAATTTTATTGAAGCTGCTGTATCCAGTACCAACAGCAGCCCTACTGCTTCTTCCTCCCTTCCCAAGCTTTTCATGTCCCAGGCCTGGGACTTGGTCATTCAGCTTCCACTTGGTGCCCATGGCAGCTGTCTCTCAGGCAGCTATACAGCATGTCATGGCACCTCTCCAGGCCCCTCTCACCTACAGTGATGTATGCCGTTGTCTCACGTGCTGGCAAAGAAGGTACTTGTGTGTTTGAACATCTTGTGTGTAATTTAGAATCTCCTCAGGGGTGATTGGATCCTGCCAAGCTTTAATTTTGCTTTGTTTAATTGCAGGTTTGGTTTATTTTCTGTGCAATGCAGAGAAGTGTCTGGGAACCCAACCTGCTTACGGTTGTTGGTCCCTTTGCCTGTTTACCTTCTACTTTCTTCTTAAGTTGTATCACTTCAAATCAGTAATACTTTTTTTCTCCCCTTTGACATAATGATTTCTCTTGCAGTAATTACTGCTGATGACGGTGTGTGGCATTTGCTGATATATCCTGCCCTTCACCATTCAGAAATAAAGCACTTGCAGTGCACTTTTTGCACCAGATTTTCCTCCTCTGCTTTGTCCTTTGTCCTCCTCTGCATTTCCTTGTAAACAGAGTCTGGTGCTGTTTTTTTGTCTTTTCTGGTCTTTCTGGTCTTTTCCAAGCCTGCTTAGTGAACCAGCTCTGTGTCTGCTTCATGCAGGCTGCCTTTGGAGGGGCTCATCTCAGTTTAAGTCTGTGCATATCTCCAGATCTTGGGTGGCAAATGGAATTTTCTTTGAGCATTTCTGAGTACTGCCCTGGAGTTTTGGTATTGTTTCTGCTGCCTGTCAAGGACAGGACCTTTCCCCTCTACTGTTAGCCCACAGACTATAAGTCCCTCTGAAACAAGTGACTGAATTTAGACCAGCTGTGGCTTGTGCCCCTGGAGGGCACCCAGGAGGTCCCAGGAGCACATTTTCATGGTGCTTTTATGCAGATGCTGACTGCGTGTGTGCAGCAGAGGAGCTCCAGTGTGTCCCTCTGCACGTAGCCATGCACAGCTGGCAGCTGGTCCCTCTTCTCCCAGATGTGACTCCAAGCAGGGGTTTTGGTTATTGTCCTCGGGAGAGAGCAGGGCTGCCTGGACAGGGGCATGAAGCTTTCCACAACACCAGGATGCTGTTGCAATCAGGCATTGCAGTGCTGGAAAGTGACTGTGAACATAATGGTGGTTGCTGTGCTCCTGAGTCGTACAGATCAGTGCCACGGTTTAGAGAGAACCCAAATGCAGACTCCAGTGCCATCCTTCACTTCTGGAGGTGATGGGAGGCTGTGCTACACTGTGGGCAGAGTAGTGTGGCAGGATTTGGGCTCAGCTCTGTTACCACCTTGCTGAGTGCCCTTAAGCTTGTTACTCTGCTCTCCAGACCAGGATTTCTCTGTCCATTACACAGAGATTTTATAGCTTTGTGGTATATTTTAAGATCAGCAGATTGACAGCTGTAAAAAAGATAAACCTTACTCTTGTATCAACATGTTTCTTTCAGCAGGTCTAATCCTAAGCTAGCAGCTGATCTAGACACTCTTGGAATCAGTTTATGCATCAGTTCCTTGCTGACATGGTGTCATGTCCAAATTGTAATTTATGATGCTAATGCTCTCTCAACACCTTTCTATTTTTTTTTTTTTTTAAAGATAATTTTGTGGAGTATTACTTTTCAAGCCCATCCTTAATAATATTTTCAAGGTATGCACAGAGTAATTGGTGGAGCAACAATTTCATTCAGTTTAGCAGTTTAACAGACTGTCACGGCTGAGAAAGAAAAGCTGCCTCCTCTGCAGCTACCCCCAGGTGGGGGAGTCAGGAAGGCAGAGCAGCAGATTAGTAACCGCTCCACTGATGTCTTCTTACTGCATCAACATTATATTGGCAAGGAAATTGCCGGCTTTCCACTTTGACATAGTTATGGTGATAAATTAGGTATACAGAAGAGCTAATGATGAAATTAAATGGAGTTATGAATATATATTAGATCTCTTTCCCAAGGTCAACTCTGGATGACACAGCAAAGATATTATAATAACAGGCAAGTGTCATTTGGTGATGGGCAGCATGCTTCTAAAGCCTGGACACTGATGTCTGGTAAAAGTGTACAAAGAAAATAAGAAGAGAAGAGGTTTCAAGTTCATGGTCTCTCCTTCAGCTCTCTGTGGAGCCCTGTTTGGAATAGGCAATTTTGCTTGCTGCAGCCCTGATGACCAACTAACCCCAAGACCCCTCACACTAATGTGCTTCACTAGGAAGCTGAACAGGTGCAGGACTCAGGAGCTGACCTCTGGGTGTTGGGTGCTGCAGACACACATCCTGTGGGGACATCCAGTGTCATAAGGGATGAAGACTTGGGCTTTTCAGATGCTACTTGGCAATTCAGGAGGCTGTTCAATTTATTTGGCCCCATCCCAGTAACCTGGGGCAAGTCATTTGGGTTGACATTTTGACAGTGACTGGTGATTTTAATTTTTTTTTTTTTTAAGCACCTTCATGTTTGATTGTTTAGCTTGGGGCAACTAAACTGGATTCAAGTCAAAGCTGCCAGCCTCACCTCTGCAAGTAGAGCTCGCTCAAATAGCATATCCCAAATACAGGATTTAGAATTGCCAGTTGCTTCTGGAAAGCCTATTCTTACATCCTCTGTCTCACAGTTCCCTGTGGTGCACATAGAGATAACAGTGCTTCCTTTGCCTCCAGGAATGCTGAGGGCATGGACACAGTAAAAGCAGAAGGGCACTCAGACTCAAGAGGATCAAAAAAGTGTCTTAAAAAGATTTATTTATTTATTTATTTATTTGTATTTGATTCCCTTCCTGAAGCCTTTGTAATTACTACCATACAGAAGTCATACAGCTCTGTAGGCTTTGCCCCACAAGCAACTGTTACGTCATTCCAGAGGAGCTGCACACCCTGCAGGGAAATGCTTTGTGAAGAAGTTCTTGAGACTTGTCCCTGTCCTTTCTAAGTGATGCAAGAAGTTTTATTCACAGTTCACCAAGTGACCTTGCCCAGAGTTACTGCTCTGAAGTAAAGTCTCTACAATTCTGCAAGTTGTGTGTATGCAGCAAATTTTTGTCTCTACTATTTTTCAGGTGAGGATGTCCTTTTTCTAAGGTGAGAGTATTAAACTGATCAGTTTTCATTCCCCTTTTGTTTGCAGTTTGTAGAATAAATAGATTTGTTTTTAATTGGTTAGCAAGTGTGTCTGGCTTCTACCACAACAGCAAAGAGAGTAAACATATTACAAGACAGTGCCATCTTGTGCCAGGCCACCGAGGTCCAGCCAGCCTTGGGGGAGTCAGGGATGGGGAGTGCTGGCAGCGGGTGTAGGATGGACCTGTGTGCATGCCCTTATAGAGGAGCTCTGCTTCTCCGGGCTGGGACCCAGCTGGCACAGCACTGTGAGCAAGCGTGAGTGGGTCACACAGCCACCACACAGCAAAGTGGGTAGGATGGGGACATGGCAGGTCTGTACACCGGATCAGACACTGACCCCTATTTCTCTCCTCCTCCATCCTACCTTCAAATAATCGAATATATGAGGATTTTTTATTTCCCATTTAATTTTCAGCCCTTGGAAAGACGCTTGGAAGTCCTTTCCCCGTGGGGATGCGACGCTCCCCGTCTTTTCTTTTGCCTGAGGCTGCGTGTGCTGAGAACCTCCCGACTCCCGATCCCGGCAAACTCTCACTTGCGGTAGTAGCCGGCTTGTGACAGCAGAGGGAGACGAAAGCCCGGCTAGGGGCCGGGGCTCCCTGCCCTGCGCTCCCCGGGTTGCGGGGTCCGGCTGCGGGGCTCCGGCTGGGGAACGGCTGCTGTCCGCGGGACTCCCTCCGCAGCTCCCACTCGAACCCTGGCTCGGGGAGACGATTAGGACTGGGCATGGCAGTTACCCTTTGGAGAAACTGTGGCACTAAGCGACTGGGACTGCCCAGGGCATGGGACAGGGCAGGCTTAGTGTCCCTCTGGGCTTTTATGGCTCATTCAGGGTGGTTTTCACTCCTTCTTGGGATGACCAACTCTCCCAACAGCACATCACAGTTCTGGGATTCGCCTCAGGTTGTGTGTGCTCATTTCTAGGTGCTGGCTCTACAACATACCTGTTCAGTTCCCTGTCTCCACTGGCCACACCAAGGTAGGGGTGGTCCCCAGCACTAAACACAGGCTTCGTTCACTTGTTAGGGTAGCACATGTCATTTCTGTCTTCTATCAAGCAATGATGATGAACCAGAGAAATAATCTGTCAGGTCCACAGACCATCAGCTGGATGAAGCGGGGAAGTGTATGAAGATGTGACTAATTTTTCAGACACAAAATGCCTTAAAGTTATCTCTAGTGACAAGTATCATCTACCTGGAAATTTTATCAAGTGTGAATATATAATATTTACAATGTTATATACAGTATTGAAATTCCTGACCCAGAGGGAGCCAAATTCTGAGGTAGAATAGATTTCCAGCCTGCTGTTTCTAGGAGACAGCCACCCCTTGAAAAAAACCCAAAATTGGAACAAGAAGCCAGTAGCTTGATTAAGGATCACAGCATAATCAGCAAAACTGAGAAAGCACAGCCTTGTAGGGCTGCCTTTGGACTCAAGAAAGGAGGAGATGCCTTGGTGCTCTCTCCATATTCTCCCGTCCCTTAGAAAGAGTTTTGCAGCTCCTACAAAACTGCTTCTAGCAGGTGCATACTGCTTCAGGCTGGTGAATTCACATCCCTTGTCTTTGGAGCATGCTGCCTGTGTGAGGTGGAGTGAAGCTAGAACTGTTATTAGTCCACATGAAACCTGAGATGAATGTGAGCTCACTGCAGTAATAGGGGATATTACTTTAAAAGGCTCAATACTGCTACAGCTTTGCTATCTCCTACTATGTAATATATAAACTCTTTTACAGGTCTATATGGGATTTTTTTGATGTCTTCTTGAATTGCATTGTTTTGAGGTACTTTTGCATTTTTATTGGCAACCCAGCTGTAATAGATGGAATCCATCTAGCATCAATGCTGCTTTCTAGGAGGTGCCTGGTTGCTGTGAAATATAAACCAATAAGGACTTAGACTATAGCTTTATCTTATCAGCAGAATTCAGGTAGTGTGAGACAGAAATTGTGCTACTAACAACTGTTTCCAGCTATTGCTGCCTTCATGAAATGGGATGCAAAGGTCAGAAAACAGAGCTGTGTCTGAAGCCACACAGCTCCTGAACACAGCAGCACAGAAAGAGGACCTGTCTGTGCCAGGAAACAGTGTCATGATTAAAATAAACAGCCAGTGCTCCTCATATTCTGCAATGTTAACACTACTCTGGTGAGCCTCCCAAGCCATGAGAAGTCCTGGAAATTTTTGATGGCGTGATAAAAATTACTGGCAATATTACCCCCCCTAAAGGTGCTCGTTTGACATTTTCTTTGATCAAAATCCAGAAGCTTGCTGCAGCCTCAGGCCTTGATTTTTCCTCTCACCCATATGTTGGAGCAGGTGAAGCACCCATTGACCTCAGTGGGAGTTTGGATGCAGGGGTTCCTTCACTGGCCAAAAGCAGAATATAAAAGGTGGCCTTTCTGCTCAGATGCTTCTGCATATTGCTCTCAACTTGTACAATTACATACCTAAAGAAATACCAATTCTCACAGACTGATGGATTTGAATGTGTCAGTATCACTAAACACTCTGTTTAGAATTTTTAAACGTTTAATTTGTAGTGATGAAGACTAAATTGAGAATTAAAACCATGCACATCAATCCCAAGGGAGTTCCCCCCTTCCCTCCCACTCCATCTGGAATGAAGAGGAGTTGGAATTATACATGAATTAATGAATAAGTAATAGACAGTCACACAAATAAATTTCAGATGCAAGGATTTAAAAAAAAATCATACATGAGTTAATATTTATTTATGTAACTTACAGAATTTCAGCCAATGGCTGCATAAATATTAATTACTAATTAAACTTTAATAACAAAGCAGAACCCTTGCATTTGCTAAATGTATGTATTAAAGCCATCATTTGTTTGGAGAATTGGGTTTGTTCGGGACTTTGGTCAATCAGTGACAGGAATACAATTTTAGAGCAGGATACAACCTGGGTTAATCTTGATTTTTGCTTTGATTGCAATTACTCAAAGACAGGATGAAGTGATTTTTTTTTTTTTTCTTCCCATGAGGAGATGATAACAAATTTGAAAGGAGCCCTTGGCAAAAGCAGGGCACTGCTATATTCCCAGTTGTGCATCCCTGCTACATTTTTGACTGACTTCCAAAACAAAGAGGAGGAGGATGGCTTTTCAGCTAGCTAGCACAGCTCTGCTGACTGCAGTAGCTCTGCTCACTTAGACCAGATGATGAGCTGGTCTGCAATGGTACTTTTGCATTTATGTGCCTTTTGGCAGCCCAAAGGTTCAGCTGCTATTGTCAGTGAAATTTTTGTGGGCTACTGTGAGTAATTTTATATTATCCTCTTGGGTCTGTAAGGCTGTAATGTCCCTGTCTATTGTTTTTTGGTCCATGTTGCTAAACCCACCTGGGGATAAGGTTTACAGAGATTAGCATTCCTCTTCTGCAAAGAGAGTGAAGGTGAAAAGCTGGTGAGTCCCCATAGAGACATGGCTCAGCTCTGAGTCTTCTTCCCTGCAGCATCTTGCACCATTTAAACCAGGTGTTGTCCCCTGTGATCCAGGCTGGCTGCTGCTCTCCTAGTTCCCAAGCAGCTCTTACTGAGCCTTACCATGATGTGGGGCCTCTGGGCTGTATGCCCCTTGGGCTCAGGAGAGGGAAGCAGATGAAGCAGCTCTCACCATCAGGGACCTGTGACTGAAGAACATGGCCAGTGGTGCAGCTGGAAATGGAGTATTTTGCTGAGCTGTGGCTGCAGCAACACTTGAGTTTGGGTGGTATATCATGAGGTGAAATTACCAAGTGTTACAGCAAACATCTAAGGTGTATATAGATCTAAGATGCTCTAAGAACTGAATACACATTTTGGTAGAATGTGATTTATAGGTATCTGTGAGTTTTTAAAGGGGAGAAAAAAAAAAAAGATTCAAACAAAAAAGAGAGCTCTGGAATTCTCTGTAATCTCATGGAGAAGTTGGCAGTACTGCCTGTAGCGCATCCCTGCTCTGAGGAAGTCAGGGTGGTCCAGTTGTGCTGTGGTTTGGGTTTGAATTTGTGCTTTGCAGCTTTCTTCTATTAAGCCAGTAATTACAGACTTAAGTTGGGAGACAAACCCCAAGTAAAGTACATCAGGCCATTTCATCCTTATAAGGAGTCAGGGTCTGACTCCTGATACAGTCCCACTGTGATGCCCTGACCCCATGGTCTATTGTATCTAGGGTCTTGGAAGTCAATCAGGTGAGGCCCAGTGCTCACTGGGACATGCCTGTGTTGCCTTTTGAAAGCTTGGGGCCTTAAGAATGGGGAGCAGATAAAACATTTATTGCAGTACTTTTTTTCTTGGACCTCATTTAATTACAGGGATGCTACTGGTTAAAGAATTTAATAAGCAATTTTCTAACCCATTTTGAGATTGATGGAGCATACAAAGACATGAGTTGATTAAAACCAGCCAGGCTTCATCCAAAATTCAGAGATTAGTAATCTGTAAAGTCTGAAAAGTCAAGTACATGACTCAGGCTTCTATATGATAGCCCCAGATATTTCCCCAATGAACTCCTCTGGATGATGTGTGCTCTTTGGTTTAATAACAGCAGATGGCCTTTGAGTGTGTCTGTTTTAACTAGAAGGAAGAAACAGAGATAGAAAATAATTTAAGATGGTCATAAGCACAATAAACCGAAGTGCACAAATTTAAATGTAGAACACTGAAAATGTACCAGAAGTAATAAAGACAAACCTGTGATAGGGCTCTGAGTGGGAGCCCTGGCTAATTTTGTACTGCAAAGATATAAAAGAAGATCAATAATAAAAAAAAATGGGGCTTTTAGCACAGAACCTGTTAAATGGTGTGTGTGATGATTTAAAAGAAATAACTTGGAAGTTAGAAGTGCAGCATAGAAACATCTGAATAATTGACATTTAAAGAATTAACATAAAATTATTCCAAGATAGCAATGAAAGTAATCAAGTGCTCTTCTAATGTCCATGTAAAACCAGGAAGCTTTTACGGTGCACCCTCAACCTTGAATACATCTGCTTAGTGATTAGCCCTGTGCCCAGCTCTCTATAGGCAATATAAGCATTCAGTAATGTGTGGATCAACCTGTTTACATCAGATTTTTTTTTTTTTCCATGTCCTTTGCATCATTATGAGGTGATGAAGTGTCAGATCAACGTGAGGCTTGCTCTGTCTCTGCTCTGCCTGATATCATGGGCAAAACTCCAGTTAGACAGAGAATCAAATCTGCGTCCCCCTAGAAACCATCGTTCCTTTGCAGAATGGCTTTCTCTGTCAGTGGTTGGCATAAATAGAAAATACTATGATATTGTCATGCATCCTTCTTTAATACAAATCATTATTTCACTATGGTGGTCTTTTAAGATATGTCACAGATCTTAACTAAGCAAATGCTCGTTATTTAAGCAAAGGCAAAGTTAAAAGTCTATCCTTAATTTCTTTTCAGTTAATTCCTTCTGGGTCTTCAGCAGACAAAAATCAGGAGGCAGTATCAATGCTGGTGTGCAAAGTTCAAAAGATTTCTGTGTTTTAATGACTGTGCAGTGAACTTGAATTGTCTTTTGGACTCCCTAGGGAATTTTGGATTGGCACAGCCCAACACCAGACTGGCAAGGACCTTTAAGTATGCAATAAAATGAATGTACTGTAGTGCAATGAGACGCTAATGCCCGAACTGATGCCTGTACAGCCAGCCCAGCTGTGAGCTGGTGTTCACAGAAGCAAGCCCTTCAACCTTCAGGGGGTGAGATTAAGGGTCTCTTTTTACTTTGTTACTCCCGACAAGGCTCAGAACAATGAGCAGCTGCACAGCCAACTTCTTCTGTCTCCTTTTCTGCCTACACAAGGAGCAGTTGGCTCTGGCTGATGCAGGTAGTCCAGGGAGCAGAGCATGGGAACATCTTTTAACTGCTTTGATCAGTGCAAAAGAGGTTTTGTCCCACACTCTGACAAAGACTCCCAAGTGACCAAGGCTTGGCATTTGTCAGATCTTCTCTGTCTTTAATAAAATATACACCATACACCACAACTGCTGAGCTGGCTTTTTGTTGTGTAGTGGCGCAGGCAGCACAACAACTGAGCAAGGAGTTGTGCTGGTTTTGGCTGGGGTAGGATTAATTTTCTTTGCATTAATTACTATGGAGCTATGCTTTGCATTTGTGTTGCAAAGTGTTGGTAGTTCACGGATGTTTTTGTTATTTTGCTGAGCATTATTTCTGCTCCTCATATCACCTTGAGATGGGCTTTTTGTTACAGATCAATGTAAGGCTGACAGCTGATTGCTTCATACCTGTTATGAGCCCAGCACCAAGTCTTGCCTAAAACAGAGTCTCTCTTGCACATGGACTATCCATCCTCTTCATGGGCTCAAGCTTCAGGCTTTGCATTTAGGACACATAATCTCTCTTGCCTTTGCTGGACCTC
>JANIJG010014859.1:2722-18621 GCA_024611175.1 Megaceryle torquata
TGGTGCAGAAAAATCCCAGGGGGATGGTAGGGGGATTCACAGGCTCACTTTCCCCCCCCCCCCCCCCCCTTATTTGTTTATTTATTGGGTTGTTTTGTTTTGTTTTGGTTGTTTCTCTAAAGAAAGTAAGGGCTTTAAAGAAAGTATTTCCTTTTGTGATGTGTATGTAGGACCATGCAGAGAGATGTATCACTAGGCTTCTTTGAACCCTCCATCAAAAAAAAAAAAAAAGTGGAACTAAAAGCCCTATCCTTCCAGAAGCATAGGATCAATGTGAGCTGCAAAATGTTGTTGCTCAGTAGTAACTGTTATTGGGTGTAATACTTCCCAAAACTCAGAACAGAGTTTTATGTCCTCGTCAAAGCGTGGGTACCTACAGAATTCACTCCTAAGTGTTGTAGAAGTCAGCAATTTATCCCCATCGCTGGTATTGTAAGTTTCATAGCTCCAGCCCTTTCTTAGTTGTAGGAATTCCTTTGTGCGTATCCCTGCGGTAACCTATTTCAACTAGCGGTTCCCTGTGGTGCTTTATTTACTTGTCCAACTGTTTGGAAGTCTGTTAGTCTAAAGATCAGATGCTCTGAAACAAATCTTATTACTTTAACCAGCTCTGCAAATTCTTCTTTCTCCATTTTTATTGACTTCTCTTCAGCTAGAACTAATACACATGCAGCAGGTGGGCAAGTATGTCTCTCAAAGTTTAGCCTCTCAGATTTAACATGAGAAACTATAAATCTTTTTGTTTTCCTTGGAAAATGTGGGAAACCACAGATATTTGAAGAGCTGCCTCCTTGGTGGATTTGTGAAGTTTATACTGGTCGCTGCAATTTTTGAAACAGAAGTCTGGGAAATTTTAAAGGAATGCTGCATTCTGGGAGATGGACTAATTATTTTTTTTCTTGTGTTAAGTATTTTTTCAAGCTGTAATCAAAAGCAAAAGAATGGGAAAGATCTAAGATTCGTTTCCTTTCATCCAGCCTAGTGCTACTGATAGGGATACTGCGTGAAACTTCCTTCAGCTCATCTGCTAGAAGCTGGTTTGGTCGGCACTAGTCACCAGTCCTAGTTTTAGAAGGCGTGTCCTGCTCCTCTGTATTTTTCATCTCTATGCACATTTTTAAAGTAATTTTAGATGTTAAAAGTCAGTGCTAATTAAATGTTTTAAGAAATTACCTTTCAGGAATTCCCCTTTCTCCTCCCCGTCCCCCCACCCAGTCTCCTGGCGACCTCATGCTCCCCAGTTCTAGCACGTCTCATCTCCAGGAGATTCTTGCATCTCTCATGGCACTTTCTTCCAGCAGATATCAAAGTCCTTTGCACAGCGACCTGCCCAGGGTTCCTGCAGGCTGGGGCCTGTCCCGGGTGCGCTCATCCCTGGGACACACTGTCTCTTCCCATGCCTCTCGAGGACCAGGCTGCACCAGGAATTGGGATGGGAAAATTCTCATGTCTGGGGTGTGCAGAGCAGTTTGCTTCTGCTTCGCCTGGATTCGTTTTCCCACCTTAAACATCAGGGGCTGTCATTGTAGAGTGCAAACAAGGGAACGTATGCATTGCCTTATTTAAAAAAAACAGCAAGTAAAGGAACCTACAAGGGAATGGCTTTCCTTTAGCAGAGCGTGTTTGCTTCAAACACACAGCTCTGCTCCAGTCTGTTATCAGGTATCAGCTCGGCAGCAGTCTCTGCAGCAGGGATGGGGCTGGAAGGCAGTGAGCTGAAAACAGGGTTAAATACCCAGCTGACCAGCGAGGCTGGTGAAGGTGTCCATAAAATGCCTGTAAACTTTCTAATTTAGTTAGCTAATAGGTGGGTTGGAGCAGACAGTGGGATGTCAGGGTGTGCTTGGGGACAAGGTTCGGTAAAACTGTAAGCAGCCATCAAACATCAGATTTTCAAAGAAAAATTTCACTGAAATGCAAGAACAGGAGTATTTTAACACATCAGAAATGTTAAATGTAAACCAAAGTGATGTGCTATGAGACTGAGTATTTCAGAAAAGGTGACTTCAGAAAGCAGTCTGCAACTCTTCACCGCCCCGGTGGTTGCGTATGAGGCAGCGGCTCCGTCAGCCGTGGTGCCTGTGTGGGCTGTGCTGCGGGAACAGCCAACAGGTCTGCTCTGGAGGACACAGGCAATGCAGCATGTTCTGCATCTTCCAGGGGGAACCAAACCCAGTCCTCACGGTGTGCCCTGGAGCTTTACACAAGAGCTCCTCTGCTCCTCTTGACATATCCTGCTCTTCCCTGAGCAAGAGGGTCAGCAAATGGGGGAACGACTGTCCACCCACAGCGAGTCCAGGGTGGTGTTTCTGTGCTAGCAGCACTTGATGCTAAAGCATTCTCATTGAAAGAAAAATAACTTTTGTTTGGACCAGAAAAAAAAAGAAAAAAAACCTGTGAGGATTGAATTTCAGAGCCTCCCTGCCTTCCTCTCAGCCCCCTCCGAAGGCTGAAATGATTTGTGTGCGAGGGCCTGTGACCCAGGGAGGCATCGAACAGCAGAGAAGGGAAACATTTGGAGTTCAGAGGGACAGTGGGTCCTGATGACCAGCATAAGACAATGCAGATGTTTCAGATCATGAGGTCTCTGATGATGATGAGAAAATGCCCCCAAAAGCCTCCAGACTGGGTTCTTCTCTACAGCCTTTTTTTCTTTTCCTTGGTGTAGTGATATTGCACTTCACAGGATTAAGTTTTTAGGTTTTGTCATGGAAGAATCTCTGTGCTTATTGTATTAGGTAGCTCTGACAGGTAGGGTGGGATTTTAATTTCTCCCCGAGGAGTCTGTTACAAGCTTTGCCCTGTGACTGCTGGTGGTGGCACAGGGCACCCAGACCAGCAGTGGCAGGGCTGGGCTGTTCATCCTGCAAGCCCTGGCAGTGGCCCGTGGAGGAGGGTTGTCTGCAGAGGAGCAGAGCCAGAGGAGTCATAGTTTTTGGACAAGAGTCCAACAATAACTTCATGTCCCGTTGCCTTGTCTGATATAAACAGAGATTTCCTGGAAGGAGGACAGATTCTGGGACAAGGAAAGAAAAATACTGGCAGAGGGGAGAAGGAGGAGAAATTGTTCAGGATCCTAATTCAGCAGTAGGTCTGTGACACCGACCGCTCGCCACACCATCTCTCTCTGCCTGGTGCCTGCCTGTCCCTGTGCTCTGGAGTGGATAGAAACCATGGGGCAGCACCAGACCCTGCAGTGGGAGCTCTGAGACCCAGCACGTGGATTTGAACCTGCGCTGCAGCCGAGGCAAAGCATCTCTCAGCATCGCAACTACCGGGCTGCAGAGTTGTATGAATTTTACACCTCAGCTCAGCTGTGAAAAAGTACCAGCACTATATATACAACGTATATATGAGCAACCGGAGAATGGCGTAGGCTGCAGAGCCCACGTTGGGCTAACAACCCCCAACTGTATCTACTTTAAAGCTTAATAAGTAAGAAACAGCAGAGAGCGGTCCTGCTGTGTGGGCGTGCATGCTGGGGTCTCTGCAGGACAGAGACCCTGTCTGTACCCAGGTCTAGAGCAGTGCTCCGGTCCCCTGGGCCACGCGGGGCTCAAGGAGCCACTGTTGCACCAGCAAATCCTGAATTGCACGTCGGCAGGGAGGGGAGAGGAGACGGATTTTAAGATACTGTTTGCTTGGAAAAAAACCATATTGTGTGTTGGCTTGGGGGAGAGCAGAGACCGTGCAAGGTCTTCCCGGTGTCTGTTGTGCCAGGAGGAGGATGGCTCCCCACGTCTGCTGTGGAGGGGGGTCAAGAAGGGGCTGCAGTGGAGTCGGCCAGAGCTGCTGCTCTCAGTGCGAGGCCCCTCACCCTCACCGTGGCTCCAGGCACAGCTGCAGAGCACCAGGGAGAGGCAGCAGCGGCAGGTTTGCATCTTGGCACCTCTGCAAGGGGGACTCTGGCTGGAGCAATTCTTGTGGATGCTGCCAAGCTGGAGCCTGGCAGAAGAGTGAGAATCTCCTAACTGTGACAAATGCCTGCCTGAAAAAATGTGTCTATTTACCAGGGGTGTGTTCAATTAATCTATGTTTTGGAAAAGCTGTCTTGTCCCTTTGAAAGTCTCCCCTGTGTTTTGGACCCCCTCTTCTCAGAAAAAGTTTGCTTTGAAAAGATTTAGGAACCCCATATTTCTGGCGCCTCACTTTGCAGCCCAGCTTTGACTTGGGAGCCT
Source organism: Megaceryle torquata (assembly GCA_024611175.1). NCBI lineage: Eukaryota > Metazoa > Chordata > Aves > Coraciiformes > Cerylidae > Megaceryle > Megaceryle torquata. The sequence continues at coordinate 6,901 of JANIJG010014859.1, forward strand.
TTCTTCCTGGTTGTAAGTGCCACCATGAGAGCATCATATGCAGAGTTTTTAATTGCCTTTTATATCTGGTGGTAAATTACTGTTTTCTTACTGGGTGTAGCTAAAAAAAATTAAAACCAGAACACCGTCCCCAGAAAACCTCTGTCACAATGAGTTACAATTAGGAAACTGCTTATCTACTCTGTTGTCATTTTGAAAAAAGTGACAACCACCTCGGCCTGATTTCTCACCGGTGCGATGGACACAGCTTTGCTTTTTGATTTTGGCGTTCAGGGTTGGGCTTACGATGGAAACTGAGCATGGCCTTTATTATCATTATGGTTGAAGGAGCATTATTAAGGGCACAGCTGAATTCTGTAAGCATATGCTGGAACATACATTTAAAGAGAAGTTTTCAATAACAATTGTGTTTAGAAACAAATGATATTGGTTTTCCATTTTGGGACTGATCTGTGTGAAGCCAAGTGATGGTTGTTTCAGGGATCCAGTCTTTCTGCAGCACTGAGTTTGGGGAGAAGCAAACCGCCTACTTTAAAATGGTGCTGAGCTAGCAACAATGCTTCTGAGTCCAAAACAGCTTCACAAAGTACCATCTCTGTTAATCAGCTGATTTTTTTAGGTCATATGTAAATTAAGAACACATCTGCTTTCCATATGTCCCACATACACAGCTTACATATGTTTTTGGATGTATTATCTTAATCATATTTATTGGCCAAAGCAGAAAAAAATTGAAGTTTAAAATATTTTTGGATCCATAATATTATAAAGCCAACAACTATAAAGCAAATGAGTCATGTACTACACTCCAGTTATAGTGTACAATTACAATGTGTATTTAAGGGCTATATTTCTTAGCTGGAGCAAAATCTATAGGCAACAATGGTATCTCTCCTGTATTTTTGTCTAACAGAGATCTAAGGAAAAATTAATTACACTTCTTTGACTGATTGTTATTCTGCTGAAGTATGGTTCTAATCCTTATTAACATTCTCTAAAGTCATGCATGAAATATGACTTTTGCACCACACTCTGTGGCATATGTTTTCTCTTTCCAGCGTATTTTTCAAACTATCTTCAACCCTCACTGCTGTTCATTATTTTAAGATAGGTTTAAAGTTTGCCACAGTCTCAAAACTGATCCCGTACAGAGCGTTGCAAGGGAAAAAAATGACACATCATTCTGCTCATGAACACAAATTGCTTCTGATTATTTAGCTTTGAATGTTCTCCTCATACTGTTTTTATTAAAAGCCCCAGTATATTTACTCTTGATAGTGTCTTCAATTAAGTTAAAAAGAGTCCCTTTTCTATAGCAGTATGTAAAGAAAATAGTTGTTACAACCGCAAAATTACCGAAAAAACCTGGTTCTAGTAAAGTACTACTTCAGTTCAACAACCACAGCACGAAGTTTGCTGTTTTCTTGTAAACTTTCCAACCATTAGATAAACAGTGTCTGTATCTTCACATAGAAAGCAGCACCCTCTCTTTGTTTAAGGACAGTTGTTTTCCTGCAGCTCTCTGCAAAATATGTACTCCATTAATCTGTGTATCAGCATGGAAAACTTGTCTATTCAGATGCATTTTTGACCAGTGCTGAGTAGGTCTTTGCTCCAGCAACAATTTTGGTAACAAATTGCTCAAGGACTTCAGCAGAGCGCTCGGGTTCTGTTCATTAGCCTCGTGAGCGCAGTTAATTTAAACTGTGACAAGGGGAAGGAAAGTTGTTACAAGTGGGATCCTGTGACTTCAGCACACATTGCACACAGCCAGGAATGTTTTCCTTTTCCTTTTATAAAATAGTGATTTAGGAAAATGGTCTAAGTTTAGCAGTTTCTGGAGCTTCTACTCTGTTGGCTTCACAATAACTGATTTTTCTTTTGAAAACATTGTCTTTTAGTGCTGTGATGTCACAGCCTAATATTGTACAAAGGCGTAACTGGACTAAACATGTCAGGAACATGTCAGTAACTTTCCATAAATTATTCTGTCTCTTTGGGAAAACCCCTAATTATGTGTTAACTCATTTTCTACTTCAGAGAAGTTTTGTCTTGAACTTTAGAGTCCAATTGCTGGGGAGATTTTATTTCTTTTTTTATTTCTTTTTTGGGGGAGGGTGTTACTGTATTTCTGCTTACAATTCTTTGTGTGTGAGCTCTGACAGAATTGTAAGGTTCTGGCAGAAATGGGATGGCAGGAATCAAAGAATGGAATCAGATTTAAACTCATTTAGAAACAGTGCTGGCAGGGCGCGGGACGGGAACGTCTGCAGAGCTGCGCTCCTTCCTCCGCTGGAGCAACTGCCGAGCATCCCTGAATGGCTCCTTTACATGCTCTGGGCTGTAAAGCTGTTTGTGCTTTGAAGGCAATGGGGGTACGGAGGAAAGGACTGTTTGAAACATGTCACTTTGAACTGTGCTGGAGGGTCCCAGGGAGCTGGCCACCTCCGTCCGCCCCTGTTCCCTCAGAGGTCTGGTTCCAGTCTGCGAGTCCTGGAGCCAGCCCCATAGTCTGGTCAGGTGGCCCCACTGTGAGATGTCAGGCTGATAAGTGAAAGTAGAGACTTTTGAGTGAAGATCAAGAGTTTACTGCTTGAACTGCATCTCTTGCTATGTGTAACAGTTCAATATGGTAACAAAAGGGTTTTCCTGCCTGCAGAGACAGATGCTGCCTTTTCAAAATGTTGCTTTACATTTGAAGCCTCAGCATATGCTGTAATAAAGGCCATCCTGAAACTTCAATGGATTGAATCATGAGGAAATTCAGAGAGGAAGAAGCTTTAGGTGGATCTGTAGAATCTTTTATGAACTAATACCCCATGAAAAAAATGGGGCTATCAAGTAGGGGTCAGTCACGGCTCGGGATCAGTGTCATCTTGTGTGTTAGCTACGCTAGCATTCCTGCCGGGGCGACTGGGTAGGGGCACTGGGGCTGGGACGCCACTAAAACGCCCAAATCAGGTGGTGTGGAGGGGAGGGGAAAAAAAAAGAGAAAATCTCGAACCTACATTTTCTGCCTAAAGGTGGATCATTCCTATTAGCTGACATGCAGAAGTTCTGGAGGTATGGGACAATGCCACATTGAGCCCCTTGCTGTACCAAGAAGTGGTAAATAATAAAATCTTCCTCTCGGAGTGAATCCGTGTGTGCGCTCTGTATACTGAGATTTGGCAGGCAGATGCGAGCATTCTGCATCACCTTTGCTGCAGTTTTCTCTCTCTCCTCACTGTCTCTGTTCTTCCAGACAAGTCAGCGTTGCAGCTTAAGAAAGCAAGTGATCAGAGGCAGGGATGTTGTCCGAGCTCTCTCCCCATGGGATGTTAGGGCAGTGCTCACTGTGAGCTGGGAAGGGTCAGAAACATTTCCCTTGGCTTTTTATTATGAAGCTGCTGTTTTCAATATGCTTTTGCGTCTCCTTTCTGAAACATCCTGGCCATTAAGCTTTACTCGTACACGTGTTTGTGAAAAACAAAAAACAAATTTGTTGGTTCTTCGGAGCGAATCTCACAGTATGCATCTAGTGATGCTGTGATGGCTGGGAACAGAAGTTGTCCAAAGCAATGTGTGGATGCAGCGTGCCGTGACTTATGGTGGATAATAAACAGTACAAATACTGGGGTTGGAATACAGAAAATGTCCAAAAAAGCTCTAGAGCAATTCTGAGAAGCAAGAAAGTGGCTGTTTACTTTGCTTGCCTATTATGAATAAATACAGAACCCTCTGGTTTGCAGAAAGGGTGTAATCAACAGATACACTGTCACTGGGACAATTTTGAGTGGAAGAAAGGCTGTAAATTTCGTTTTGGTTTAGTACTGACAGTAGGGAGCAGTACTAAGCAGGCTGCCAGCTGGAGTCACGTGGGCTGGAATGGATTTGTGCTTAAAAATGCAAGAATTTTTAAAAGAAAATATTTTGTGCCTGGTATTTGAATTCAGTTTGTGTTATGCTGGGATTTTGTAGAGGTTGGGATTGTAATTTCACATTTTTACAGCCAAATTTTTGTCTCACAACAGTGTAAATCCACAGTATGTTCACTGAAGCCAGGCAAAGCTGGTGTGAAGTTCATACAACCTTAGCTCAGACCTTCCAAAAAAAGGGCCCGTCAAGATGAGTGTGAACTCTCAAGCCCCCAGTAAAGATGCTGTTATTAAGTATAAATACAGAGTAGCTTTTAATAGCTACAATTAAAATGTGTGGTTGTTTTAAATGAATAGAAACTGGTTCTGTGTTTCCATTTTGAAGACAGGGGATTCACTTGATACACTTGAAGAACATCAATAGCGTGAGTGGCTGTGGGGATCAGAGCAGGGCAGGTGAAGAGGAGGAGGAGGCGGTGAGGCAGGGTCCTTGGGGGGGATGCTGCCCCATGACCTTTTCCAGTCCTGGGCGGGGATTGTGACTTGGAGACTTCCAGGGTATGGGATCAAGTCTTTAGAAGCTTTGGACTGTAGTTTCAGTATTTAAATATTTATTCTAAAGGTCGAATTCAAAGCCCTTTTTCCATCTCATTCTCTTGAAGAACGTGCATGCAGGCAGTAGTCAGGTACATCTGTTGCTGATATAAATACTGACCCTGGGTGTATTTTATTGCTCTAGCACAGGACTATGGGGCTGGGGTGGTTTCGGCAGCAGTGATGCCATAGGGCAGTGCGAGCTGTGCTGCTTGGCACTGCACTTACCAGCCCTGGGGCAGACTACAGTCCCTGGTCCTTTTTTTTTTCTGCAGACACCTAGAATATGGGTTGTTCTGGAGGAGGTGGCGAGGTCAGGGTGATTAGGCTTCTTGTCATCCTGTCTCCTGCTTATGGCAGGGGAGAACCCAGTGGAGCAGCTGCAACAGAGCCGCTGGTGGAGGTGGATGGTTTGGCCCAACTCGATGCCAAGCCAAAGGTGTAGAGCAGGTCTTGGAGGCAGCGAGTTCCATGGTGTATGGGTGTGGGGTGAGGGTCTGTGTCCCCTTGACCAGCCCTGCTCCCACCAGCGTAGGGCAGTGTGGGTGCTGGGGCTGTCTCTGCCCCAGAGCTCTGGCTCACACCCAGCTGACTGCGCTCCAGAAAGGAGGTGCTCCTCGCCCGGGCCGCGGGGCTCGACGCGGGAGGCAAGCTGAGAGCACACCGCGCACGCCGACAAGATCAGGTTTTGCACAAAATGCAGCAGCAGCCAAAACCTTCTCTTAAAGCACTGCCAGAGGAGGAGCTGGTGGTGCTTTTCCCTCTACCCCTTCCTGCAACAGCCTGGAGTGCTGACGGAAGCCTGCACCCTGCTCTTCCTGACAGCACCCTGTCAGCAGTGGTGGGCATCCCTGGGTGGGGACTGGCACCTGTGGGCCTTGGCGAGGTGAGTGCCCATGCTGCTTGTCTGCCCAGATCACACTGGCCTCCCAGACAATCAGCTGGTGACTCCTCTGCCTGGTGGAGTGATCTGCAGGAGGGTAGAGACAGGACCTGCCCCAGACACCTTGTAGCTCACAGGCGAGGGTGTTCTCCAGGGTGAAAGGTGTGAACCCCCTCAAGGGGAGGGGAGAGGTGAACTGACATCTCTCACTTCCTTAACCCACAAACTTGCAGCCCACAGCTCACTTTTGCAGCCTGCAGGTGATGCCTCGCCATAGTACTGCACGGTTGATTCCTAAGTACATTTTGCATTGCTGTAAGATAACGTTACCATCTCACAGAGGAAGCAGCAGTGTCCTGTACAGCCTCAGCACCTGTAAGAACATCTTTGTGCTCCACCAGCAGAGTTGCTGTGTGTTTTATTCTGTGCATCTCGACTGTCTGTGGCAACTGAGAACACAAGAGAGGCACAAGCAGCCAGTTTCAGTGTTCTCAGGTCTGTGGTGGAACTGTCAGTCCGTGATACAAAGGCAACATCAAGTTGGTGTTGATTTGCTGCATACTGGGAGATGCCATATGCACATGCCCACACGCTTGGTCACGGATGCCCGCAGTGCATAAGGAACGGTGACATGATGTAAAGCTCTTCCCTTTGTGAGGGCTGAGAGCATGAGGCTGTGAAGTGGTGATTAGGTAGGCTGGCCTTGGGCAAGCTGGGGGTGACTTTCCACTTTCACCAACACTTGCACTGGGACTGCTCCCACACGTGGGGTAACGGGGTGTTGCTGCTGCTGCTTCAGTCCCAGGGGAAACAACTGGTGTGCACTTGTGAGCCTGCCAGGTTGATCCATGCATGATATGGAGCACAAAAGCATTCCTGAGGCTTCCTCAGGACAGGTTGAGTGTCAACCAGCCTCTGTCAGCATTTCCCAAGCTGTTTTACCCCCTGTCCCAATTCCAGGTGAACTTGACTCTTACACCCCCACTTTTCTCAGCCTGGGCACAGTGCCGTGCTGACGTGGCTGTTCCAGCTCCAGGAGCTCATCCAAAGCCCCCAAGCATTCCTACATCCTGTCAAGAGGGAGTACCCACAGTTTTAAAGTATTGGCCTGTGTGGAAAATAGTGGTGCTGTGGCCTGCAGAGCTCTTGGAAGGTGTTACTCCTGCTGATGCACACCAGCATTGCTGGCATCCAGTTAAGAGAGGTCCTCGTGAGGTGCCCTGGGGACAACCTTCAGCCTCATTGTTTGAACACGTGTGCTGGTGTCTGTGAGAGCAGCGTGCAGGACCCTGGCCGCTGCTGACACAGGAGTCGTGTCAGTTCAGCCGTATCTGTGGATCCTCGCCGTCCAGCTGGTGTGCCCCTTTTCACCAGAGCCCTGTTACATCCCTGGACAGTTTTCTCTCTCCAGCTCCTGCTCCAGCACTCAGGGCTGCAGTGGCTGAGGCTCGGGGCACAGGGAGCTCTAAGGCACATAGTCCTCGCACCATCCTGGTTTTCATAAAGTGTTTCAGCATTTAGAGTCTCCAGACCCAAACATCATCTAGCTATGTGTAAGCACTATGACTAACTTGCTGTCACATGCTGTTTGCTCTCTCGTGTCCTTCCCACGAGGAGAGGTATGGACACTCTGTGTCCTCTCTTGATGAGGTTCTCAGATTACCAGCTACACATTCAAAAGAGGCAAGGTTGGGAAAATGTATGTAATGAGAAAACGAGGCTTGGGTTGGTCCTTTTTTTCTACAGGAGATCATGACATAGGTTTACTGAGAAAGTCCATTCTTCTTCTCTCTCTTGTTCATTGACATCACCTCTATCTTAGTCACACATGATGTGACCTTGCTACTGACTGTCTATGAACGGACAACATCTGAGCCCTGGGTTCTTCTGGACACAATATGCATGAAGTTTTTAACTTAAATAGCCTCTTTCTTTTTTAAAGCCATCAATTGTATTCCATATACAGAGGCAACTAATAGCTGCATGTATCACATAGAGAACGTCAGAAGGAGCTGATCTTTGCAGGCACTGTAAGCAAGTGATCCAGCAGTGTATTATCACTGCATCTTGGAATCATCCTGGAGACACAGACCATTTTATTCCTCTTTGAGCCTCTGCTCCTTTTCTCCCAAGGGGCAGAGGTGAGGCCTGTAGCTCCTCGTTATTAGCTTCACATGCTGCTGAGTTCCCCAGAAGCTTGAAAATGGCAGCTTGCCCTTGGGGTGGTGTTGGGCTGGGTGACTAGAGTGTCTGTAGGCTCAAAAGTAGGGCCACTTGAAGAGTGCCTTAAAATTCTGGGCAGATGAATGTGCTCAGATCTTAAGAGTGTAGAGAGGTTATTTTGTGATCAAATTGCAAGAATTTTTATAGGGCCTTTGGGCTTGTGGTTGTTTGGCTCCTGTGGTAGTGAGGTGGATCATCTGCCCAGAGAGCAACAGGCAGAGAGTGTTCTCCTTACTGCTGCTAGGCAAAGGTCAGTTCCACAGTATGGCCAAGGATGTGAGCAGGACCAGAGAAGAAGAGCGCTGGGACGGAGCTGAACTTCAGGCTGGTGTGCAGTGAAACCTCCCAGGAGAAGGAGCCTGTGGCATTTCACTACTGTTGCAGAGAAGGTACCTGTGAATTTCTTGGTGAATCCTTTAGTCTCTGGTGGTCTGTAAATAAGCATAAAATGCATGTTAGTTTTGGCTCAGGTTTCTATTCTCAGATGAATGAATTTGAATGAACTTGTCTTATCTGTGGAATCTTTCTTGGAACTGATGTTTGTACAGAAGATAAATGTGCTGCTGCCTGCCTGCTTGTCCTGACTTAATCTGTGATGCACTGAGCAGTGTCCTGGGGGGATTAGGAGAGCTGGAAGAGAGTTTGGGATGTCATGCTGCCAGGACCTGGTGCTGTGACCTGTATCAGCTTCTCCATCAATGATAAGGCTGTGGGTTGCATGTTAGCAGTAGAGTGTCATGGTTGCAATATTTTCCAACGTCTTTTTGTAGGGAGGCATTGGACATTGGTGTCCTGTTATCACAGTATCCCCATTAAGATAGATACTAGGAAAAAAATCACCCCCCATCTGTGCATAGGGCAGGCCAGCATACCTGTCTAGTACAGCACATACCACTGGGGAAGTCTGCCTTTAGAGGGGAGTCTTTTTCAGGTTGGCTTTAGCAAATGTTAAACCAGCTTCAGGTTGACTGGACTCTGTTTTCAATTCCCTGCACAAATTCTTGCTTCCAAGAGCTTGTGAAAAGCTTAAGCGAGAGCATGCTGTGCGCTGCAAAAGTTACATTTGTAAAATGTAAACCACAAAGATACTATTGAAACTGTCTTATAATAGAGGACCTTAATGTATGGATTCAAACTTACTTAGTATCAGTGTCCTTAGAAGGATGCAACACTGTCTCAAAATTTCATTGTCCTAGAAATGAAATATTTTGCTAGAGAATTGCTTAAGCATCTTTTAGACTAAGGATTCATTCAAGGTGGAAATAAAATGAACTGAAAATGACTGAGGGTTGAGCAATGAGCAGTCCCCATAGGCCAAATCTCAGTAGGAGAAAACACTTAAAGTTTCTTTAGTGCTGGCAGGTTCAAAAGTCAGGGCTGGTTTCAATTAGCCTGGGAGAGTCTCAGTGATAAACAATTCCTGTGGTCTTGAAGCAAAGGGGCTAGCTGCATGCAGCCGTTCGAACTACTTGAGCTGGCCCTATTCCCTCTGCTCTGGGAGTAACTGTCTCTTTGAATGAAGTATTTGTCATCGTTTGTATATGAATTCTTCTGAGTTTTTGAGAGCAAGGAAAATACAAAGTTTTCTGGTTAAGGCATTTTTGGTCTGAAAATCCCCTAGGGTATCAGCTTAAAATATGCATGACGTTCATGCGATTTATTTTCTTTAAGGGGCTGGAAAATGTGAGTGTGTGCAGATGTGTTTGTGTGCACATATGTGTGGGGCTGTGTGATCCCCCAAGTTCTGCCTGACGGATAAGCCCGTGGGGATGCCTGCCCTGCAGTTGGGCAGGGCAGACCCGCAGGTGAGAAGGAGGCTGCTGCTGCCTGGGACACACCGTCCCGCAGACGGGCTGGCCTCTTCTTCATGCCCTGCTCTGGAAACCTTGTTTGCTTCTGCTCATATTATTTCAAGAAAGGGGACAGGAATTTCAGGTCCTTCCAGCTGTGTGTGTGGTGGAGGAGCCTATTCAAGGCTTCTGGAGCATCTCCACATTTTGTGGTTGTGTGCGCTGACAAAGCCCATTGTTACAGTTCTTCTGGCAGCTGCGCTGAAGCGTTGCAGTGCCGAGCTGCAGTGTTTCACTGGTGCTCACAGTTCACAAACTGAGAAAATACTTTTGTGTCTTGTGCGTGTTATATGGGGGTAAAGTGAGAAGCTGGGATTAGAAATACTATACCTCATGTTCAGAAAGATCACATTCTCAGTGCATGGTGCTACTCAGGCAGGTAGAAAGCTGATAGCTCATCTGATCATTGCCTTGAGCCTCACTTGGAACTCCTGACAGTCAGTTTTTTCCACGCCTGCCAAGCCTGTGGTGACTGGATGTGCCTTGGCACTTGTGATTCTTTTCAGGTGACCAGAACAGCCCACTTAAAACAAAACAAAAATCACCCACCCCCCCCCCCCCCCCCACCAACAAAAAAAAAAAAAATAAAATCAATCAGCAACACTTCTGCATTAAAATAATCTTAAAATAAGCTCCTGATACCCTGCTCTGTGCCTACTCAACTCTTGGTAAACATGGAGCTGAAGATATTTTCCAAGAATCACCAGTACAGCATTTCAGTTTTAAGAGCATTAAATAGTCAAATCCAGAAAAGAGCACAAATAATTTAATTGGATTTTTTAGCGTGTTTTGGAAGTAGCTGTTTTGCTTGTGTCTTGAAAAGTCTGAAATCATACAAAACGCTACTTCTTCATGATCCTGGATACCTCTATTCAGACTTACCTACTGTCAGATTTATGGTAACATGCTTAGGGATAGGTTGGAGGATTATGTATAATAATTATAGACCACCATATGCTCTTACTCCGTAAGACTTTTATTTCTAGCCAAAATGGTAAGAGGCCTAAGCTCACCTTTTGCATTTGAAAACAAGGTGCTTGTATTTTCCCATGATACAGCCAGTACAGCAAATGAATCTTGGTGAAAGAAAGAAGTTTCTGACAAATATGATTTCTGTGCAACAAAACAAACTGCACTGGATAGTTCAATAAGAGCCCTTAAATCATGCACAGTACAAATCCTTTAGAGCAGGAGGATCTATTTTTATCATGAGAGTTTTCATAGCAAAAGCTGATTTAACTCCTTAGGGTGAAGTTCACACCAATGCATGTCTCTGTGAAAGATCAAACTCCCTTTAACACATGGATGAGGGACCTGCAGAAATCTTGCGTTTGGAGTGCAGAGCAGATGTCCACACACAAAAAATCTGAATGTGCACTGAGAAACTTCTTTATAACTATGATTACCAGCAGTGAAGAAATTTCAGAAAACTGTGCTGAGCAGACACTGGCAGCTCAGCTGTGAGCAAAAATATTTGTACTGTGCTCTTCAGAGCAGAAGGCCTTGCATGAGAGAGATTAGAAATGTTATTCGGACGGGGAAAAAAATTACACATTTCACAGTTCAGCACAATCTCTGTACAGTGTGAGAGGCTGGAGTTGTCACAGAAGGAAAATATTTAACAGGACAGAAAATGTTTTGCTTTGCAGACCCACTGTCAGTTGAGCATGGCCTTCTCTGAGGTGTCTGCTCCTTCCACTGCTCAACCTGTGGGGAGCAGTGAGCATCTGGTGCCATTAACGGGTGATATGGCAGAGCCCTCGAGGTGTGGTGTGCCGCAGGCTGGCATCCCAGGGAAAGTTGGCCTGGCCTGACTTTCTCTAAAATGAGACTTGAGGAGAACATGTCTGGGTCTGTGGGATCCAGCTCTGCTCCTGGTCAGATGTGTTCAACCTCTGTGCGTGCAGACCAGCCTCCTGTGTTTTCTGCTTTACAGAAATCTGCATTTCAGGAAGGCTTCTCTGTAGCTGAGGCCGTGGTCTGTCTCCATGGCAATGAAGGTGATGGCACAGGTGCAGCTTCATGTTTCCACCTCTGCAGCAGATGGGGTGGGAGAAAACAAGCTCGTCAGGGTTAACTGGAAGAGTTGTTGCAGCAAGCAGCTGTAAAAAATGTTTTAGTGTAGGACTCCTGTGCCATCCTCAATAGATGATGGATGTGTTGACCTGGGACTTGTGATACCTGAATCTCGTTGCCAAATCCATCACGGGCTCGGGCTGCGCTCAAGGGAGTGGCAGGATGGTTTCGCTGGCAGGTGTGATTTACAGGGTACAAACTGAAGCAATTAGGTTCACAGGGATGTAAATCAGTAAGG
>JANIJG010014860.1:0-16691 GCA_024611175.1 Megaceryle torquata
GTTGAGCCTGGAGAGAAGGAGGCTCAGGGGAGACCTTCTGGCTCTGACAGCTCCTGACAGGAGGCTGGAGCCAGGGGCAGGGTTAGTCTCTGCTCCCAAGGGACAAGGGACAGGACAAGAGGAACCGGCCTCAAGTTTCCCCAGGGGAGGTTTAGGTTGGAGTTGAGGAACAGTTTATTCTCCTCCAGGGTTGTCCAGGGCTTCCCCAGGGCAGGGGTGGAGTCCCCGTGACCCCTGGAGGGGCTTCCAAGCCCCCTGTGGAGCTGTGGTGCTGAGGGCCAGGGGTCAGTGGTGCCCTGGCAGCGCTGGGTTAATAGTTGGACTCGATGATCTTGAAGGTCCCTTCCAACCAAATCGATCCCGTGACGCCATCGTGCTGGCTTGGGCAGGCCGCTCACGTGCCACACGCCGCCCCCCCCCGGGGTCTTTCATCACTGAGGACATTAAAGGAGGCAGGTGGCTCGAGGCCAGGCCGAAAGCCCCTCCCCTGCCGTGACCGCAGCTCCGCGGGTAACCCCGGTGGCCTCTCGGGTCCCCCCCCAGCAGACCCGCCGAGCCCGGGCCCCGCCGAGGGCACTGCGGCGGCGTCACCCTCCTGACGTCACCCTCCTGACGTCACCCGCGCGGCGCCACCCGCCGCTGGCTGCCGAAGCGCGCCCCCTGCTGGAGCGCGGCGGCTGCGCCCCGGCCCAGCTCCTCGGGCTGGGGAGTTGGACTGGGGCCGGGCCAGGGTCTCCCGCTTAAACTGGGAAGCCGGCGGTGAGCTGCGGGTTACAGGAGCGGGCGACGGGTCCCCGGCGCTTCCCGACCCCTTCGTCGCGGCTGGATTTTGCTTGGGGCGAGAGAGAGCGCGGCTCATGCCCGAGGAGACGCCCGTGCGTGCGGGATGCGGCTGGCAGCTGCGGCTCGGCTCTCGGCGGGGGAGGGAAGGGGCAGTGGGTGATTTTAGTGGTTTTAATAACGTGGTGTTGTCCTGACAATTCAGCATTTATAAAGCCGAAATCGCCTGGGGCTCTAGAAAACAGTGTGGAATCCTAGAACAGTTTGGGTTGGAAGGGACCTGAAAGTTCAGGTCGTTCCAACCGCCCCTGCCACGGGCAGGTACACCTCCCACTCGAGCAGGATGCTCAGAGCCCTGTCCAGCCTGACCTTGAACCCTTCCAAGGACAAGGCATGAACCATAACTCCACTCTGTGGGGGCCCGGTGCACCCACACTGGTGCTTTGACTGGGACCAGTGGCGTGCTTTCAGAATCTCCCGTGCTGTGCTGTGACCTGCTGGGGTCCTGGAGCCGAGTACGCTTTAGGAATAATAAAAAAAAATAACTAAACTGAAGCCAGGGGTGCCAGTTTGTCCAAGGGCTGGTGCTTCTGCGCGGCTGATCCAGCAGTAGGTCTGCAGTGGCAGTGAGAGCGCAGCAGAGGCTCTGCCCTTACCAGGATCCCAGCTCGGCCAGCGCTGGGGATCGGCGGCCAGAGCCCGGGTCCCGCTGCGGCTCCCCCGCCGCTGCCCGCACAGCCAGCCAGGCTGCAACACGATTGCTGATGGCAGCGTTACGTGGCCCGGCTACAGCAGCCGGTGTGGGGATTGTCACCATTCCCTGCCCCTGCCAACTCCCCGGCCCTCTGCTGACTTGTGTTCAGAAAGGGGCTGGCCATGCACAAGTCTGGTGAGGAGCGGCTGAGGAACCTGGGCTTGTTGAGCCTGGAGAGAAGGAGGCTCAGGGGAGACCTTCTGGCTCTGACAGCTCCTGACAGGAGGCTGGAGCCAGGGGGGGTCGGGCTCTGCTCCTGAGGGACAAGGGACAGCACACGACTCAAGTTGCCCCAGGGGAGGTTTAGGTTGGAGCTGAGGAACAATTTCTTCCCCCAACCCTGCAGGGTTGCCCAGGGCTGTCCCAGGCTGCCCAGGGCAGGGGTGGAGCCCCCGTGATCCCTGGAGGGGTTTGCAAGCCCCCCGTGGAGCTGTGGTGCTGAGGGTCATGGGTCAGTGGTGCCCTGGTAGTGCTGGGGGGCCAGTTGGACTCCATGAGCCGAACGGTCTCTTCCAACCTAAACAACCCTGTGACTGTGATTCTGTGACTGCACATCTGTCCTAGAACAGAGTGCACCTGACCCCAAAGGTTCCCTTTCCACCAACTATAGCGAAAGTCCAGACAACCAAATCAAATGTAAGCACCTGCTTTTGGACAGGTGAATCCTGCCTGTAGCTCCCTGGAAGTTGTTTTTCCTTTGCAGATTAGATTATTTACACATCCCAGTGTGGCATTTGCATATTTTTTTTTTGCCACCGTGCAACCTGGCAGTCAAAGTGTGTCCTGGTCGTAGCAGTGTTTGAAACCTGCACAGCACGGCACGCGACAACGGTGGAGGAAAAGGATCTCAAATTAATAAGCACTCAATGTTTCATCACCATCAATTCTGAATTTGACACATAAATCAATTTTTTTTTTTTACCCAGGACAAGCCATAAAATTACCCAGGACAAAGGATAACATTAACCATGCACAAACATCTATAGATAGATCATCTGCTCATCCCAGAAGTTAGAGAAAATAAGGCCCATGGACGCTTTAAATGCCAGGTAAAGAACATGAAAACCTGGTTTGGGATATTTTGCCACGAAATAACGAATGCATTAATATTACCTGTCCTACCATGTCTATAAGCACTTGCAGAATCCTCTTTTCCCTTGCTTCTGATCTCGTGGTTACGGGGCTGTTGCACAGTGAGATGAACCAGGCTGAATGTGTCAGAAGTTGTCACGGTGGACGTCAGCAAGGTAGCTGATTATTTGGGTCAGTTTGTGGTTGAACGAACATTTTTAGAAAGGTTAAAATGTTTGAAAAATCCAAAGGTGAAAAAAAAAATCACGTAGCAAATATAATGCAAAAATTAGTAGTGAATTTTAAGTGCCCACCACATCGCTTGTCACGCGAGTTGTTCGGGAAATGTTGGGAAGACTCTTTGACTAATTCCAGTTCTTCTTCCACAATTGTCCAAAGGGATGTTTGCCCAGGGAGGTGGTTGAGTCACCATCCCCGGATGTGTTCAAAAGCCGTGTAGATGGGGTGCCTGGGGATATGGCTTAGTGGTGGACTCGGTAGAAGAGGGTTAATGTTTGGACTTGGACGATCTCAAAGGATGATCTCATTTTCCAACCTAAATGATTCTATGAAGACTTCTCACAGGACACAGACCGGATGGAACGATAACCATGAGGAGACAGGAGAACACGTTCAAGGCAAAGGACAAAAGCAACTGAAGCACAACCCTTGTTGGTAATGATGCAGTTTGGTTACCGGACACGGACTCTTGGAGGAAGACCAAGAGCTCTTGAAATGTGTTTCAGAGAATTTTTAGTTTGGAAAATGGAGAAAACTATTGGAATTGAAAATCTCCACGAGTACGGGAGAGCTTGAAGGTGGTAAGGAGAGAATGAAACCCATTGATACAGGAGCATGTTCTTTATATATTGGAAGAAAAAGCAAAATGAAGGGAAAACCTGATTGCTGACAGAAAAGGAGAATAAATAAGGGAAGGCACAAAACCCGCCCCGTGATTTCTTTGCTTCAGCGTTCAGATGAAGTAAGTGGCCACCACCTGCTAAACACAACCTGTTTTGGAAGGTGACAGCAACAGGTAGCAGCAGGAAAGAAGAGAATAAGCTCTGTTTGGCTAAGTGGTTACAGCGAGGTCAGCAGCGCCCGGAAAACGCCCTTCCCAGGATTCAGGAGATCAGTGTAAAATAACTGGTGTGTCTCAACAAAAAAACCCCATGGTGCTTCGACACCGACCAGAGGAAGGGGGAGAAAGGTGAATGGAAAACTGCTCAGCTAAACTCCAAAGTCCAGGGAGATAATCAACTATTGACATATAAGCACTTTGAGAATGAGGCGACGTCAAAAGTGGACAAATCAAAAAGTCACAATGAATTTGTCAAGAATGGGGCAGGGACACACACACACAGACACACGACCAGCTGCTCCCAGAGCAGCACCGAAAGGGATCTGGGGATTACAGGGGATCAGAAAAAGAATCTGAACTGTCACGGTGATGCTATCGCAAAGTCGGCAAATGCCGCGCTGAGCTAAGTTACCTAATTAGCCTCATTATTGGATATAGATGTAAGGAAGAACACAAAGCTGGAAGGAGTTCGGAGCAGCCTGAGACAAAGCTTTAGGAAATTTGGCCTGTGACATCACAAGACCTGCAAGAATTTAGTCCAAAGAAAAAAAGTTTAAGGGAGAACATGGTAACAATATATGCAGCCATACAGCATCTAAAACCTTAGTGTAAATTGATGCTTGTTAATTGCTCTTGTATCTGTTGGACACCAGGCGAAGGAACTTAAATTCACAAGCAGTTCAGATGCTGAGAACTTTGTGGTTTGGTGCTGAAAAACAGGCCATCGAGGAGGACTGCAAATCTCCTTTATGGTAGGTTTTCAGAAAGAGATTAAGACTGTTTTTTGGCAGGAATAGTCACACCTCAAGAGCAGCAGCTCCTGCTTTTAAGTCTTAGTTGCCAAGTGCTTTGGCCCTAAAGCTGGTATTAATACACAGCTTGTGCTTTCCCTGAAGAAATACACACACACACACACAAAAGATGGTGGAAACGCTGACAGAAATTGCACTTAATTATGATGGAAACGGCACATTTTCCTCTGTCCGTCTGAGCCTTCACCCCATGGCCTCCCTCAAACTCACAGGCCCAGCTCCAGGAAATATCTCACACGCTTCAGCTGTGACCGGCCAAAAAACAACTTAAGAGACAAAAAAAGACGGTCCCGAAAATCCCCACCGAACCGTTGCCCAGCCCAGGAGGCAGCTACACCCCACGGTCACCCCGCGGGGCGGACAAAGGCCGCAACCCCCCCCCCCTCCGCCGGCTGAGGTAACGGCGGGCGGGGGGGGGACGGGACACGGCCCGTTAACGGCCCTTTCCAACAGGTACCGCAAAGGCGGGAGGTGGCGGCGGCCGCAGCCGGCCCAGTTCCTCCCCTCCCCGGTCTCTGCCGCCTCCCGGCTGCCAGGAGCGCGGGAGGCCCGGAGCCGCCGAGGCCGCCATGTTGTCGTCCTGCGGCCTGTGGTAACTTTCGGGGAAGTTTCTTTCCCGGCCTCTGGGGGGAACGCGGGGAAGGAGGCGGGAGAGGAGGAGCGGGGAGTGCGTGTGTGTGTGCGGGCTGGGGGGGGGGGGTTGTGTGTGGAATCTGCGGCCGCCGACGTGCGCGGAGCCGCTCGGGGAAGCGGCGGCCCGAGGGCTGGCCCCGCTCCGCCTCGTCTCGTCTCTCGTCTCCCGCCCGCCAAGGGCCGTGCTGGGGCTGCCGGCGGCGGCGGTTCCGTATTCACCGCGCGCTTTAGGCCGGCTCCGCTGCGCAGACAGCGTAGAAACCGCCGTCCCTCCGTCCGCGAGCGTCTCTCGCGCTACGGCCGCCGCCCCGCCCCCGCCGGCCCCCAAGCCCCGCCTCCCGGGCCTGTAGCCGTGTTCCCATTGGCCGCCGCCGCCGTCAATCGGCGGTTGGGCCCATCTCGCGCTCCCCATTCATGCAGTTTGGTTGCGTGTTGGTGTATTTTACTGTTTGCAATAAAGAGGGGGGGATTTTTTTTTGTTCAGTTTCTGCTGCAATTAACTCTTGGTCCCTTAAACATCTTTTTCTTCTTCTTCTTCTTCTTCTTCTTTTTTTTTTTTTATTTTCTCCCCCCTTTTTTTTTTTTTTTTTTCTTTCCCTCCCCCTCTCCTTCCAATTTTGCAGAACGGTTGAAACAGTTTCTTGGTGGTTCCATTTATTTTTGTTATTTTTTTTTTTTCTATCTGTATCTTATACCTATTTTGCAATCAACTATTAAGGTGCAACTATGCCCAAAAGAAAGGTAAGTACGAACATAAATAAATAAATAATCAGGGAGACAGATGGGGAAGGAAGGGGTGAGATCAAAGCAGCGATTTGCAAAAATAATCTGTTAAATTATTATTTGATGTTATTATATTTTTTTTTTTCCTTAATGCGCGCGCGCGTGTCTCTGGAGTTTTTTTTTTGTTTGTTTGTTTGTTTTGGTTTGTTTTCTTGCATTCTAAAATTTTTTATTATTATTATTATTTTCAATGATTTTTTTTTAATTATTATTATTCTTTTTTCTTCCTGGTGTATATCTTAAAAGTGAAGCTGGGACCGGAGGGAGAGGGGTTAGGGCGTGTGTTGTTGGGGTTGCTCGGCGCGGGCAAGAAGAAACCTTTTTTTTTTTCCCTTTCCTTTCCTTTCTTTTTTTTTTTTTTTTTTTTTTTTTTGGAGTTCACTTCGGGCTGGTTTTGTTCGCTAAAAAGGAGAAAGGAGCCGGAGAGCGGTGTCTCCATGCTGGATTACAACCAGCCATAGTGCTGCTGGCTGCTGCTGCCCCTATGGAGAACACAACCGCGGCAGCAGCGCTCGCCACCCTGGGCTCCACCGCTCGCCCAGGCTCCCCCAAAAAACCCCACCGCACAACCACCCCGACCCTCCCGACCACCTCCGGCAGCATTTTAGAGCGGATTGGCTTAATCCTGGCAAAGATTTGGGTTGAAACGGTGCCTCTTTCTCCTGCGTTTGCCTTTGTTCTCTTTTTTTTTTTTTTTTTTTTTTTTTTCTCCCTTCTCTCCCACTTCTTGTCATACCAGATGGTTGTGCAATGGTAATTTGGTGCCATTAGGCGGCGCAGAATTTGAAACTGTCCTTGAAGGAAAGCGGGGAAGGGAATTCACCACCATAATTAGTAACTTTAGCTCGGTGGGGGCCTTCACCGGATCACCCCCCTTTCCACCCCCCCCCTCCGCCTTTCCTGCCGCCGCCAGTCTCGAACCCGCGGCCCACGGGGAAGCGGGGCCGCTGCGAACGCCGCACCGCGGGGGGCTGAGGGGACGGGGGGTGGCCCGGGCCCCCTCCCTTCCACCTCTTAGCCCCCCGCGGGTGAATGAGGTTGGGAATGGTGGGGGGAAGCCATGTCGCCGACATTGTCCTTGGCGCGCTGTTTGACGACGACCTTGTTGTGGGTAGGTAATTTGGCGGGAACTTTTTAAACGCGGTGACGTCGTTTCGGCGGGTCCCGAAGCATTGTGGGAATTGTAGTTTGGGAATGGTGGTGGGAGGAGAACGTGTGTCTGAGGCCGCCATCGAACCTGCCCCTTTATCTCCGGCCCGGGGTAGGGAGGCAAGAGCCGTCTTCTCACTTCTCTCGCTTCCCTTGCAGGCTCCAGCTGAAGGCGAGGCAAAGGAGGAGGTAGGAGCTGTTTCCTTGCTGCCTGTCCCCCAAAACTTCCTCGGTACTCCATATAAATCACAATTCCCCCCTCCCCGCTCCGGTGCCTTGCAGGGCTGGGGTTTAGGGTGCCCAGACCAGCCCCTTGGGCTTGAGGTGGGTGTCCTGGCTGCAACTCCACCAGTCTGAGGCTAAAATTCCATTGGTTCCAGTGGGAACGCGTCTCCTGTAGCCTTACAGGTGGCAGAGCCTTGATGGCACAACTGGAAAGAAAGAAACTTCTGTCACCACCTCGGTTGGTTAAAAGGGCGGTGGCATAAGGTGACAACTCTCAAACTCTGTCCTTCTGGGAAGTCATGCCCATAATTTCCTAGCATCGTGGAATGTTCCAGGTTGAAAGGGACCCAGTAAGGATCATCGAGTCCCAACTCCCTGTTCCTCGCAGGACTGGGGGGGGATTTCATGAATCCTAGAAGCCACTGGGCTTTGTGAGGTAGCGCGTGTGCCACGTTATTTTGGGCTGGAGTTCTGAGAAAACACTGCTTTTCTGTGCTCTCCCAAGTTTAGTGACGCATCTTTCTTTACGCAGCCAAAGAGAAGGTCGGCTAGACTATCCGCTGTGAGTATCTTTATTTACTCTTCTGATACTACATCCCACGGGATGACAAGTTCTAGGGGACAGTTCTAAACTATTTATGTGGGTTGCTTTTTTTTTTTCCACCGATGCTGTCAAAGGCACGATTGGAATATTGCAATATTTAAAAGTAAAAATCCTTTTCTGTGTTTCCAGTCCTCGAGTACCTACACATTACAGGCTTAGGTAGACGTTTCACGTGAGATACAACAGCTCTGTTAGGTAACATTCCATCTGGACACACCAGTATCCACAGTCAGGGAATATCAATTTCAAGATGGGGTTGTTCTCTGTGGGTCTCCTCCATACAAATACCTGCTCATAGCTCTGTAAATTACCCGCTCTCTCATACTCGTGATTTTGCCCATCGATTTTGCGGGTAGGATGGGACTTAAGAGGGGGGTAAAGCTGTTGTCATGCGGTAGGGTTCAGCCTGAAGCAGGTTCTTGGGATCCTTTCCTGCACTTGTGTAGTGCCCCCAGCCCTTTTTTAGGTTGCCTTGGGAATGCCAAGTGGGTAACAGTTGCTGTTTAAAAAAGAAAGTGCTTAATTTTAGTGGAAGTGAAGATGTGAATTCATTCATAGAGTTATGCCCAGTTGTTAATACCTTTCATTTTTGACATGCTCGTCCCTTCACAGCAAATGGTAACACCCACAGTAACCATCCACTCGCTGCTGGTGTTGGCATCTCTACCACAACCACCGCCACATACGCGAGGAAGCAAAAACTCCGGATAACGAAACTCACTGGCCTGTCTCTGACATTTGCTCCCTCTCACTTCAGAAGGAAGCAGACAGCCCTAAACTGTTTTTTGCCTGAATAGTTCTCAGAATAGTTTTCACTTTGCTAAAACATTTCCAATGTTTGACCGACTCAGTTTCTTGACTTTCTTTCTTATGTGTGTTTTATACAGAAACCTGCTCCGCCTAAACCGGAGCCGAAGCCCAAAAAGGCAGCACCTAAGGTAAGGGTTGGACATCTCTTGAACTGAAGTTAAGCTTTTCTTTCCCAAGATATTTATAGCTGGGGGGGTGGATCCCATCCACAACTAACCATTTTGGGTTTTCCTTATTTTCTTTAAAGATTTAAGATCAAATTGTGGCAGTTAAAAGAAGGTGAAAGGTAGAAGGATCATTTCATCCAATTCCCACCAAGGGGATGTGGTGAACTGAAGAGATTTTGAGCTGGTTGTAGTGAGGCTTTACTGGTTGCCTTGCAAGGCTGTCGTGAAGTTTCATACGAAGCTTTGTTGGGAAAATGATGCTTTGAAGAGAGCTCAGAGAGTCAATTAGAGACAGCGTTGGAAATTGTGCTTTTAATTCCAGCGTCTTGCTGTGTTTTCATTCAAAGGCACTTTTTTTTTGGTTACTTACCACTTTATCAAATTCTAATCACTGGAGATAAAGTTCCACATACTGGATATTTTTGGAAGTGTCAGAAATATTTGCAGATCTGACAGTATGGTTAAAAAAGAAACTATTTAAAGCTCCTTTTTGCTTTGGAGCAACAGTTTGAAATTTCAAAGGGGACGGTTCTGCAATCCATGATGTATTTATCCCCCCTTCCTGTCACAAACTTCTCAGGCAGTCACAGTTCACAGTGCTTTTTTTAGCTGGAAATACTCAGATTGTATTAGGATTTTGCAGCTGGGAACAAAAAAAAAGAAAAAAATGTGGCAAAAAATCCCAAAGAACTTTAGTGTTCTTTTTAACCTGTTCCCATCGTTCATTTTCCACTCTGGCCACGGGGCAAAGCACAGGGATGAGATGAAGGGGTTGACAGGGAACCAGGAGCTCTTCTCTGTACCTCTGGAAGGCCTGGGAATTCCATACAGCACCAGCAGACTTGCAGAGGATGAAAACTGTTCTACCTCCAAGTCCTGCTCTACAGAGCAGCAGAGGTGTCATGAGAAACCGTCCAGAGGGAGAACACTGCTCGTTGTTTTGGGACACCCTGCATCTTGGCTCTGTAATGTCAGGTTGTGAACCATCTGCAGCTGGATTTCTAGATCCCATTCTGGGATTCCTGAGAGGTCTGGAATTCCTGGGTTCAGCCTCTGCCGCTGACTCACGCAGAGGTCAGAGCAGTTCCATATGATGCACGTTGTTGGTATTTTCTTGTTTTGTTTTGTTTTGTTTTCTTCAAGTTTTGCTTTTTTTACTCTTACAGAAAATCTCAGGGTTTAATAGAAAAGCTGGGAAAATAAGTATTTGAAAGTTAAGGACTGGAAGTGACTGTCAAAACTTAGTTTAGCCCCTTCCTGTACGAGCCGTATGGTGCAGTCTCCCTCAGGACTCACACATGGTTTGGTTCTGGGAGCGGTGCCTCAGTCATTGCCCCTCAGTTGGACTTGGAAGGTCTTGGTCCTCTTGTTTCTAAGGTGCTGGTTTGAAGCCAGGGTGCTCGAGCTGCGTTTTTTGGCCCTTTATTGCTCCTAATACTGGATCAATATCTAGGCAGAGGGGGATGTAATAAGAATCGTGCAGGCAGCTTGAATTCTTGTCCCCCCAAATGCTTTACTTTACAACTTTCAGGTTCTTTCAGTGTTTAGGTGGGTGGGGGTTTTTTTTGTGTGTGTGTGTATGTCTAGAACAGATTTCACCTTTTAAACTTTGCCCTGGTTGAAAAACCCAGAACTGGGAAAAAAGTGTTATCACTTTATAAAAGACTGAATTGATGTTGCCACCTGTATAGACAAGTTGTCTGTTCAGGAAAATGAATACAAGGGTATTAGCTCAGAAGCAGCTGAGAGGATGGAACAGGCTTGGAAATGGAAAAATAACGTTGTCTCCTTGGGTAATTTTTCTTTTTGGACTCGCTGCATTGTGGAAGGGGGCTCTTGAAAGTTGGAGCTGGACTGTTCAGCCAGCGGAGGGGGAAAAGAGGGAGTGGAGATGTAGTCTTCTCTTCCCTCCTCTGGTGACTCTTTTCCTTCTCTTGGGAAGAGCCACTTTGTATCGGTGCTAAATCAGTCCCCAGAGAGGAGCAGAGGTGGGCACAGCCCAGGAGAAGGGGGCTCCTGGCACCATGTTGTAGTCGAGTTGCCCAGGTGGGCTGAAATCCCTCAGCAAGGTCAGACTGGGGAGTGGGAGGTTGGAGAGACCCTCACCCATTCGAGCTCTGCTAACCTCCCGTCTTCAATTCTCTGCATTATGACGGGAGTCGGTGTTCATTTGGGTGAATTTTTAACCATCGTATCGTGGAAAAATCAGGTGGCTTTGCCCCTTAACACTCTGTATCTGAGTTTACCCTCAGCAAGCAGCTCGTTTGTAACGCGAGTTCCTTTTGTACGCTAATGAGCGAGGTGTTGAAACAAGGAAACAATAAATACTGGCATAAGGAACACACCTTTTGTAACTTCTAGTCGCTGAAGCAGCTCCATCTTCTGAGTAGATACCGATATATGCAGTAATTTTCTGTTTATCTTCACCTGCCCGTGAGCAGTAACTCTGCAGATATTTACGGTTCCTTTGGTGGCACGAGGTTAATCAAGCGAGTTACTTCTTGGCAGCAAGAGGCAGATCCTCGGAGGTGAAACGAACACCGTATCCGGGTCGGGATCTGACCTTGCCACATAGAAAACTTACTACAGACGTTGTAGCATCGACTTTTGTTTGGCTTTAGCCTGGTCCGCAGATAAGAAACTGAGTTTAAATAATAAATCCAAACTTCTCGCTGTTCCTCAAGTGCTGGTGTTGAGCCCCCGGCTTGTCCATCATACAAATGTTTTATTATGGTAAGGAATATTTCTGGCAAGGCAAGGGGAAGGTCCTTTGACTACAGCTTTGTTGCAGCTTTCTAAGTAGGCATTAATAGCACCTCTGAAGTATTGTGGTATTTCCACTGGTTGTAGATGTTCTTTTTGTTCTGCGGTATGCCTTTCAGCGGCGGCACAGCCACACGGGCCAGTTCAACATTTTTTAGCTAATTTAATTGAACGCCCATTTAAAATAGGAATTCTTTTAACCCCAGGCACTGCTGGGTTTGTATTATTGGCTTCCCAGTAGCATATTCAGGAGAGAACAGAAGGAAAGCGCTTGTCCTCGGAAACTTTGCGGTAGGAAGTTTGGGCGTGCGGAAGCCGGTTGCGTAGATGGGTTTTAAAGTTGGGAACGCGCGTCCGCAGATGTCTGAGGTGGAAATGAAGCGCTTAACCTAAGCCTCGCGGTCTGCTTCCTTCACAGAAAGAAAAGGCAGCAAATGATAAAAAGGAGGACAAAAAGGCAGCAACAAAAGGGAAGAAAGGAGCCAAAGGCAAAGATGAAACTAAACAAGAGGATGCTAAAGAAGAAAACCACTCTGAAAACGGAGATACCAAAACTAACGAGGTACTTTAGCTACAGTAAACACGGGAATAAACACAGAGGTGTCGGTCGTGCAGCTGCAGGAGCAAACCACCTTGTCGGGAGGTGGTGTGTCTCGCTGCCAGCCCCTAAAGACAGACCAGCCGCAGTATCTGCCCAGGGCAACTGCCAGGGAGAGCCTGAAAGGACAGCGAACTCCTTCAGACCCCTGCTGCTGCGTGCTAGAGCCCTTCCACAGGTGGTCTGTGCTGGCCCAGTGTCCCTCTCGGGGCTGGCACGAGAGCAGTGCAGAATCTGTGGGGAACGATAGAGCTCAGTAAGATCGCGCTCCAGCCCCGCGCTGACTTTGCATCTCCTCCCTGGACTGCTGGAGTGCCTCTTCTGCTCAGCACGGGTTGGTGCCGGGCCAGAAATCTGGTTTTGAGCTTTACACCATTCTTTAAAACAATTCTTCGCCTCAGAACAATTCACCAAGAGATGTGCAAAATAAACTTGCTCTCGTCTCTTGATCTGCGAGCCTCTTCCTTACAGGTTCGTACTGTCTCAGCTCCTTACCTAAGAGCTGCCAGTTGCTAGGACCAGCTCCGAGCTTCGGCCAGCTCCCGATGGCCTTTTGGTGGCAGATCTCTTGCTGATAGCAGAAGCGCAGCGTTTGCTACGGGCTCCCTTTGCCCTCGTAGGCACAGACCAGCCTGCTGTGTTCTCTGTTGCTTTCCGCTGGCAGTCATCTCTCCTCCCGTGTCGAGTGTCGTTATCCAGTTAACGGGTCGCTTATTCTTTCATTTTTACACCTAATTCAGGAGCTTCTTTGCTAAAATTTAACATGGGGGTTGATGTTCTTCAAAAGCGCTTTGCTAGGAGCTTTGCAAGTCCGCTGTGTTCAAAAGGAAACAGCAGAGGTTTTGAGGGAAAGGGGGTGAGAAGCGACCTCCCCCAGGTTCGGGCAGTTGACGAGTATCGCTGTTTTCCGTGCGATTCTTACACTTCCCCCTGGCTCACGGAGCTGAGGACTTGAACTTTTCCCTAGCGCGTGATTGATCCTTGTCTAAAACAACCTTCTAAACTTCTGATTCTCCGGAGGCGTTTAACATTCCCAAACAAACTCCATCCATTAATACCGGCCTGCGGTTGAATTATCGCGCCGGCGCGTTGCCGGTTCCCGTAGTAGCTTTACGGTTCTTGTCCGTGTCCGCGCTGACAAACTAGTCTCTCTTTGATGCTTGTTAGAACGGAATCCGATCAGCATTACGAATAATATTTTTATTCTTCCCAAACACTTTTATAGGCACCAGCTGCTGAAGCATCTGATGATAAGGAAGCCAAGTCCGAGTAACGTTAACCCTGCCCTATATCTCCATCATTTGGTATCCGTACCTCCATGCTGTATTGTTAACAGAGAGGAATATTTTTATCAACTATTTTATAAATGCAGGTTTTTTTAGCATGAATTTAATTATGGAACATCTTCATCTCGGTTACTTGGGAATGAAATCCCTAACAAACAAAACAACAGCAACAACAACAACAAAAGAATCATCGTTTTTAAATTTTGTGATTGTAATAGTTTGTATGGTACATGGAAAGAATAAGTGGTGGTAGCTTTTGACTTCTGTCGGTGTGTCCCTTTTTGTGTAAGTCATGCTTACAGACTTCAGATTTTAATTTTTATTTTTGTTTTGTTTTGTTTTGTTTTCCCTTGTATGTGTTGTATGGTTTCTTAAAGTGGGGAGGTCTCAAAACAAATAACCGTGTTAAACATTCCAGTGGTTCTGTGGGTTGCTTTTATAAAGAAGGTGAGCTATTTTCATGAAAAACCTAAGAGCTGGAAATCTGTTGTTTCCCAAATGTAATTTTATTTTGTCAGTTTTGAAAAAAAAAAAAGAAAAAAAAAAAGAAAAAAAAAAAAAAGAAGAAGAAATAAATAAAAGTGTAATCATGTTTTTAACTGAAATACAAACATTTCTTTTAAAAGGGCAGGTTGAGTTGTATGTACCCACTGTTAGGAATTTTGCTGGATTTATCTTAATAAAAAAGACTCCTCAAAAGCTGATTGTGGTTTGTTGCTTGTGCTGCTGGAAAGTTCCCAGGTTCCGGGAGAGCTGCAGCAGAGCAGGGCAGCGGGCTGAGAGAACCTGTGCAGCTTTAGGCCCTTGCCTTCTTCACTTGTCTCAACAAAAATGACTTTGT
Organism: Megaceryle torquata; assembly: GCA_024611175.1. Lineage (NCBI taxonomy): Eukaryota > Metazoa > Chordata > Aves > Coraciiformes > Cerylidae > Megaceryle > Megaceryle torquata. The sequence continues at coordinate 14,358 of JANIJG010014860.1, forward strand.
GGGCCAGCAGCCGACACGGGGATAGATGATTGCAGAGGAAACGTGTCGGCTCACAGAGCTGGGAGGGCTTCAGGGAGGGCTGGCCCTGAAAACTCTCGTTACGCGCTCAAGTAGAGACGCGTGGGTGGGACGCTGGGTGGTATCCAATCCACCCTCAGCATTATAGATGGGATTATAAACCCAGGTTTTCTTTTACGTGCCTATTAACTGATGGTTGGGGATGGGGGGGGGTCTTTCCTGTTCAAAACAGCACTGAAGCTCAGAGACTGCCACGTTTGCCTCACCCCTTTGTGGTGTAAACCAGTGTTTCTGTTGGTGGGGCGATGTTTGGAGCCCTGGCTAAGTGCATGCTCCCATAGCTGTTGTTTATTGGGTTCTTCTTGAAACCTGTATCACTCACAGTGTTTTCCTGGGCTCACTTGGCTTTCCCTGGCATGATAACACATCTGTGTAGAGAAGGGCTTTCTGCTGGGAAACTGTCTGGGCCAGGCAGTCGTTAAATGGGGGGTTAGTTAGCACTGGATTTGACCTCGCCTCCTTTTTGTTGTTACACCTATTCTGTGCAAATCCTTCAAGGACACTTCAAATTTTCCTCTTAAAGCCTGTTTTTCTATAAAGTCTCTTCCCACTGAGGACCAAATACATGATCTATTTAATAAGAAGAAAAAATGTCTGCAATGCAGAACCCTTATCTTTTGCATTAAATTGTTTCGTGGCCCAGAAATGTGAAATTCCAAGAGCTCGTGTATTTTATCTCATATCCAAAACCCAACTCAGCATCTCAGGGCGTAGTGCCCGGTATTAAATGTGCGTTTCAGAAGCAGTACCCCGGGGCACTGGCTACTAGATGATGGTTAATGTGGATTTAATTTTCAAGGCCTAAAGCACGGGGGATTTTGATTCCAGCTGCACCACTTTTCATTCTGTAGAGCTGCTCTCTGAAAGCATCGGGGTTAACTGAACGAGATGTTCCTCAGCAGTGAAGGTTGACATTTTTGCCTCCTAGGATTGTTTTCTGTGGGATGTGCGGATCGTTGTCTGGAAAAATTAGGGTAAGTTAGTAAAACTGGGGAGCTTCTGCATGTCCTGGTTTGAAGAGACTCCAGCAATAGCTGAAATACCACCCTGGTGCTTTTACAGGTACTTCACAGAACATTCATGGGTGGAAAGGGCCTCCCAGATCACCCAGTCCAACCATACCCATAACATTTGCTGATTTCAGCCTGCTTTTGGGTAATGAAAGGTCACTGATGAGCACAGCAGCGTCTGGACACACGGGTACGATCGTTTTTAGGTTGTGACTGAACACTGCTTGGAGCTGCTGAGCGATACCACTGGGCCTGCTGCTTCAGGGAGAAAACGCATACTGGTATGAAATGGTTTGTACTTGCATATCCCCCCCCCGCCCCCAGAGGCGTCTCCAAACGGGGTTGTGAACAGCAAATCCGGCTCGGCTTGGAAGGTGAACTCCAAATCTTGGTACCACTGAACCATTTCTCGTTGGCTTCAGCCTCCAGTCGCTGAACGTTTCGAGCGCTGCTCTTTAAATACCAGCAGCTGCTCTGAGTACGGTTGGTGTTTTCTCCTTAGCAAAGGGCTCATCCACATGCTGAGGTGTAATCAGCCCGTCGTACGCTAATTGAGGTCCTTCCGTATGCCAAGCCGTGTTTCTCCGTTTTAATACAGAGGTTGTTACGCAGAAACATAAAACTGAGTGTTTGGTTTTGCTTATTTCTTCCTTTTTCTTAGTGCCAGGGCGAGAGTTGTTCTTAATTCTATAACTATTGTTCTAATCAGATTCCTGTTTCAAATAAGCACAAGAAAATTGCTTAAGAACTTTTCAGGCAAACCTCCTTGCTCAAATTCCTAACTTGTCCGAGCAGTGGGGTATGGAGCGAGCTGCACAACGAACCAGCTCGCCTGCCTTTGGCCACGTCCTCCTCATCCCTTTGGTCCTGATGTCTGGACACGGAAGCAAAGGCCGGCTCCACATCAGCTCACGTGCACTGCTTAGGTTATACTTGTCCGAAAAGTTGAGGTTTCGAAAGCAGAAAAGTCTGCCCAGTCAGCTGGGTGGAGCTGCTTTGGTTGGGATATGTGGAGAAAGCGCCTTCAGCGAGATGCTGGGCTGGCGGTTCCGGGTGCAAGCAGCACATGTTGGCCTGTTCTGATGCTGGTTATGAGAGATCCACAGCATTGCCAGGCAGGCAAAATCATAGTTGGTCATAATAGCTAGAGAGTCACAGAGTCCCGGCACGGTGGGGGCTGGAAGGGCCCTCTGGAGATGCTCTGGGGCCACCCCCCTGCTCCACCCAGCAGGGTCACCCAGAGCAG
>JANIJG010014861.1:3047-27021 GCA_024611175.1 Megaceryle torquata
AGGTCCTGCCGGACAACAAAGGGGTGCAGCTGCTGTGCGGCTTATACCAGGAGAGGGAAGGCAGAACCCAGCCGCACCCAGCCTCCCGCTGCGGTGAGGAGCGTTAGAAAGCAAGGGGGTTCTGCCCGATCTCTCTTAAGACCACACACCAGCCCCAGTGCCTATTTGTGCACCTGATAGCGTGTTATCTTTGTTTTGTCCTGACAAGATCATAAAAGTGGCCACGTATCCGAATACCGGATCGTGACAGGGTGGAATCAATCCCATCATCCGGATCATTGGTAAAGATATTAAAAAGAACTGCCCTCAATATTGAGTCCTGGGGAACATCACTTGTGATGCACTGACAACTGGATTAACTCCATTCCAGACCATTGTCTGGGCCTGATCATCAAGTAAATTTTTAATCCAGTGAAGCATATGCCCATCCAAGCCATGAGCAGACAGTTACTCCAGGAGAATGGTATAGGAAACCGTATCAAAATGTTCCCTTGAAGAACATCTTGATCAAATTTATCCAAGCTGCTGTTAACTTGAACAGGACCTCCTGTTTCTGAAATAAGATCTGCAACTACAACACTGTGATTTTGAAATGGTAGTTACTGATTTCGTTTCCTCCAACAAGTTCCTATCTTCGAAGGACCTCTGTACAGATAGCATCCTGAAAACATGGTGTATTTCTGACTGTTCCCTGCCATCATCAGTTCATCAGAATGCATTCGTCACAGTCACAGTTATATATCTTCAGCACAAGAAAATTATGCCCCGAAATAGGTAGATAGGATTGTCCTTGAAATTCTATATATCTGTCTACACCCCTCACCCTGTCTCACCTCTACTCTTTTGTGTGGGTAGATAGTATCATCTTCTAGGGTTCTAAGTCTTTAATAATTCCATGCAGTTGTTGACTGTTAAGCAGACCTTAATGTTCTCTTTTGGTTATTTTTCAGTACGATGCATCTACTATGTATTCAAGTATTTTACAGAAACAACTGAACTATCATGTTAATTATTTTACTTGTAAAGCTTAGTGTACTATAGTACAACACAGTAGATAAACTTCTAAAATGTGCTTCCTTAAGTGACAAATAATGTTATCTCATTTTTTCACACTAAAATAAAAAGCTAAACCCAAAGCTTCATTCTGTTTATTAATTACAAAGGGTCTAAATCCAGTCTTACTGCTGTTGGTTTCTACTCACAACTTTTTAACTTAGTTTTACATTCTTGTGCTTATTATCACAGAAATTTTTACTTCTTTCCTAATTAGTCATAAACAAAAGCTAGCTTACCACTAGACTTAATGGACTTTTTCTGTTTCATGTGTAGTATCCAAGACTGGTGTGAGACTTCACATTGTGGTTTAATTTGGTTTTAATTAAACCATTAAACATGGTTTAATTTGTAAAACAAGAGTAGTAAAAACAATTGTGTACCTGAAAGCTGTGCAATAGAAAAACATTTTATGGCAAAAATATGTGTGGATTCTAGATCTGCCTTTCTGCGTCTTATCTTGAACAGATTTTGATAATACTGGGCATGGGACCAAAATGAACAAGTGAAAAGCACAGAAAAAAGCACACAAACATATTTAGAGCCACTAAAAGTAAATTGGGCAATAATAAAAAGTAACAAGGCTCAGAAGAGAGAAAAAAAATAGTTTCACATTAATTTAGGGATTTAGTTTTGCATTTTGACATAAATTGCAAGTTTTTCTATATTTCTCTGAACTGGCTTTAGGATAAAAGCCTTTGTGAAGAGGGTGATTATGCCATCAGCCTAGAATACCCTCCTCATACTGGTGTTCAACTCCAGTTCAGACTTCCGTTCCCAAAATCTTTAGTGAATCTTCTGGGCCTTTCTGTTAGCAACTTGCTTCTCAGCGGGCTAGAAAATGCTTGTCTCTCATAGAAGTCTACGATGTGCTTTGCCAAACCAAATGGATACTGACAGTTACCTTTTACTGATGAGAGATGAGTACAGATACCATAGTTGTAATCATGTAAATACTAAACATAAACCAGTACAATCCTTATCAAAATAAATACATTGAATAGCTCAGTGATAATGTGATCATGTTTCTCCGAAAGCCCTTGATTTTCATTGTCAAATGCCTGTCATGACATCCCAGTTAGGTTTACAAAAACTGTGCTTTCTCTGACTTTTGGAAACCTGTCCAGGGCTCGGATTTCTGCTGCTTCACGGAGCTGCCAGCCAATGGAGCAGATGGATTTAAGAGAAAAAAACCTCTTCTTTATGGAGCTGCATGGTGACCGTACAACATGGCGAAAGTAATCAATTTACTTGCACATCCCAGGTTATACACACCACAGGGAAACCTTTCATAGAATCACAATAATGTACACACAACAAAGCAGTAAGCAGTCAAGCATATCCAGTTGTGAAAGGAAGCATGTGCCTTATGAATGATACAAGAGGAAGCTAGAACTATCTATCATTTTGCATTTAGATTATTTAACACAGCAAAACTTTCTAAGGTCTTCTTTCAGCTTCCTGCCATTTACTTTCCTGGGTTTCAAATTCACACTTTTTTTTTTTTCCTATATCTTGTCACTTTTGATGTATTTGATTTGATTTCCCAAATCTCATTGCTACTGTCCCTCCCAGAGTTTTCTTCCCCATCTGATCCATAGTCTCTGGTTGAACCTATCTATTCTTCAACAAAATTCCACACTGTGACAAGGTGGGAAGTTTCATAGTATCACAGACTTAAGACCAAAAGGAACCATTATATCATTCTGTCTAACCTTCTGCATAACAGAAGTTATTTCATGGTGCTTTATTTTTCTTCTGTACATATTACCTTAATTTTAAAATCTTTAACATTAATTCTTCATTCCTCTATAATACTTATTTATTTATTTAAATATGTCTTACTCAATGTAAAATCTTCAAACAGCATATTATTGTTCATTAATACTGTCAATAAAAATGTAAGTGTGGAATTGGCAGCCTTATTACAGTGCTTATTTATTTACCTGTAGAGGTTTCAAAGATTCTGTCAATCCATACTATTCTATGAAACTGTCCTGGTTTTGGCTGGGATAGACTAGTTTTCCTTCTTGTTAGCTAGAACAATGCTGTGTTTTGGATTCTGTGTGATAAAAATGTTGATAATATACTGATGTTTTCAGTTGTTGTTAGGAAATTAAGGACTTAGAGTTCACATGTTTTGCTAGTGTGCAGGAGCACAAGAAGCTGTAGAGAGCATTACCAGGACAGCTGACTATAACTCACCAAAGGGAAATTCCATACCATAGAACGTCATGCATGGATATGATTTAAGCAGAGGGAAGCTGAGGGAGGGGAGTAAAAAGCGATGGGACATGCTTGCTGCTTGGGCATCATTTAGCTGGTGGTGAGCAATTGCACTGCATATCACTTGTCCTTTTGTTGTGTTTTATCTTTCTTTTTTTCTGTTACATTACTTTTCATTACAATTATTATTATAATAATTATTATATTGTATTGTTATTATTATATTTATTTTTATCTTATTTATTAGATTGTTCTTATCTCTACCCATGTTTTACTTTTTTTTTCAATTCTTCAGTACATCCCACTGGGAAGGAGGAGGAGTGAGCAAGCAGCTGCAGTTATAACTTTGCTGAGGTTAAACCACAACACACCTAAAGGACAAAATTCTGATCGATAGAATCTATCCTTGGGTATTAGTCATAAAGGACATATCAAGAAATAAGTAAAAAGAAATCCACAGTTTTGAAGTCAGGAAGAATAAAGTAACTAATCACTTTTTTTTTCTTTCAATCCACCCACACAACATCTAAAGGCATCTGAGAAATTAATCTACAATAATAAATTCCTGTAAGCTTTTCAGAAGAGTTTAAACAACAACTGTGCACAGTAAGGAAATTTTTTTGGTAAAATTTCAGTCTTTTTTAATGCTACAATAGCACTAGTCAAATATTCAGTTCATTGAATTCTTTTGAATACATACTTATGGGGGAAAGTAAGATTTTTAAATTCTTCAGTATTTGTTTTTGAGTTCTTTCTCACAGCATATTAAGTGGTAGCATGCTGCATGTTTCACACCTTCAGAGAGAGAAGTGTCATTCTTCTATAAATTAGTATGTGGTCAGAAATACTTTCATATTAACATTCTAACACATACAATCAGTTAAATTAATGTAGAGTTGATGTATTGTGAAATGAGAACAAGTAAAAACAAAGTAGACTTTTTTCCTAGATGTCAAAATATAACATATTGAAAATACTGTCCCAGAAAATGTATATCAGTTTTCTAAAATTAAATCAATATGCCTTTATACTATATGTGCATAAAGTGAAGTTCCTAAACACTTTCATATATTAAAGACTATGTGAATATGTCTTCTGTAAACACAGAAGTCTACATTTCTGTTTTTGAAACTGGAATGCCATCTATTGTATCATCAAAATGGTACAATAACATTTTATGACATGGTAGGTTTTAGGAATAGGATATATTCTTATTTAAGCAGCAAATGTTGTGTTGCAACTATTTAATTGGTCTTGACAAAATAAAGGAACATTATTTTGTACCCCAATTATAAGAGCTTCAAAATTCTTGAAACGTGAATGGTAAAACTCAGGGGTTACTGTGTTCTGGGTGTAATACTTGCAGGAATAGGTCATTATTTTCTTCTCTGTAATTGATAGGTCATCAAAACTTACAGTCACATATCCCCAAACAAGTGTTTCAAGTCAGTGTTTCAATTTGACTTTAGTCTTCTTACTTTCAAATGAAGGATTTTATATCAAGGACTCTAAGAACATCAGTAGTATATATAGTGTAGTGCTTTATTAAATGAGGACTTAAGAAACTGTATTTTGACCTTTTCACTTCTGCTTTTATAAATATATTCAAGGATTTAAGAGAAATCACAAATATAATTGCCACAGCCTCTGGGAAGCAGGTATTGGTTTCTAAGTAATATCACATCTTAGTATTTCATGTCTTACTGTCTTATGTTTCACCCTTGGATAATTTGTCCTACCAAGCATTATGAGACAGGAGTCATAATTTAAATCTACATCCCATATAGAGAGAATGTTCCAATTTACTCAGAACTTACACCTGAGATAGTCTCATGCAATCCCTTTATGACAATGAAGAAAATAAGTTTGGTTTGGGATTTTGGGTTTGGGTTTTTGGGGGGAGGGTTTCCTGGTTATGTTTCACGGTACCTTAAGGAATAAATTGGAAATTGTCCAGATCAATTTTTAAATTGTTCATTTTTCTCTGTTCTCTAAGAAGAATCTAAAGGGTTACTAAACTTTTTACTACTAGTCATCTGGAGTTAGCTGAGTGGATTAATATGTGATTGCTGTTAATCTTATTCAGTAATCAATTTCAAATGCAAATTTAAGATTGGAATGTTAATCCACTTCTGCATTAATTTTTGACAGAGGTGCTGGAATAACTTCATGTCAAGCAGCTAAGATTATTATGCCAATAACGCAAGACATAACCATGAACCTGTCTTTCCTTCTACCTTGTTCATAGGAACATCACAAGAAAGTTCATCCTTGTACCTGTAAGAATCTGTTAGAAATATACCAATGATCAAGAATCACGGAGGAAAAAAAAAAGGAAAAAAAAAACCAAGGAAAAAAAGAACAGGTGTAAGGGAGCAAAAGTCCTACTTCCTTAGACCTGCATAATCATGTAAACATATTTGTAACCATAATTCTGAGATAAACAAATACATGAAGAATTCCAAGGGGTTTTCATATGTTTAACAGAAATGTACATATGTAGACACTTTGATATCTTCCAATTTGTTACCCTGTCATTAAGGTGGTAAGAAAACGTGCATCCAAACTAGTCCCCTAATCCAGAATATGACTTGATATAGACAGGACATATGATTATTTTAAAGCTGACCAAGAGAAATTCTAAAGGACACATACATAAGGGGAAAAAAAAAAAAAAAAAAAAAAAAAAAAAAAAAGAACACAACAAAATAGAACATCTGTTCCTTTTTGGTTTTTTTAAGTAATTTTTTTTCATTTTTCAATCCATTTAGAAGACAGAAAAAATTACTGTCATCTTTTAAAAATCATCAGAAAACTTCTCACTGAGAAATGACTTGATGGACTCAACTCATTTCTTACTAGATATCTACTCCTAAATATGCAAGAAAGCAACAAGAGAAAATCCCTGCCACAATAGCTTCAGAAAAATACAGCCACAGCAACTTAGGCGAAAAGTGGTACAGATGCAAGCATAAAACAAATCACTGAATTGCAAATAGAAAGGTCCTCAGCATTATAAAGATTAAATCATCTGTGAGACTATGAAACAATTCATCACTTGAATTCCCCCAGGGAATGACTGTTGTTCAGTATACTGGCCACAGCCGCCGTTTTCAAAGTACCAGGGTTGCAATCCAGTCTGTCATTCAGGGCAGCCTGCCCACTCTGTAATCTTCTCTAGACTACTTGAGAGGTGAGAGATCACTTTGCATGTAATGCAGGGTCTTTCTGCTCTTACCAATGCATAGGAGTACAGCTATAAACATATAAAGACTAACACCATAGCAGATCTAAACAGTATTAAGATAGGACGTAATGCTAAACATAATATTCTAGAGGTTGATGGCAGCCATCTGACAAAGATGCAATAACAACAGGAGATGTACATAAAGCAAGCTATGTACATGCTGTGTAACAAGTTAGTGGTTGTGTAGTCATTCCAGCATGATGGATGGACACAGTAATCATACATTGTTGCTGCAATTCATGCAGCAACTTCTGTGTCACTTGCCAGATGGAAGAGAGTTTTATCCTAGAGTACATGATCCTGTAGAGCTCTCACTAGTTCAGGAAAGTTCTGATGCATTTGGCTTATAATTGCTGATGGATTCTGTTGTTCTGTGGCTTCAATAAGGTATCTGAGTATTATCTAGCACCCACTCCATGTCTGGGGGTGTGTTAAATTGACACTGTTATCTACCTAGTTAGGCACTACACATATAGTGGTATTACCTCTATTTAACACAGTTGTGGATTATTCTAGTAAAATTTGTATGCTCATTATTACTAGGGCATAGTCGTCATAGCTTTGCTATGGGTGCTTGATACATCCATTGCCATGGCTGACATTTTTCACACCCCTGATGTCGATTAAATGGCCAGAACTATCTGCCCACTCTCCCAGTGGGTGGCTTGTCCACTTCCTGATATATTATATAGTGTGAAAGAATTGGTATAAAGTGTTATACAATGGTTCAATTACATATTCCCTTATTTACTCAGACTATGCATGCCACTGTATCTGCTTAGAATCTGACAATTCAAACAGAGAATATTAATCAGATAAAGGGACCCCCAGGGAAAAATTTCAGCTACAAATACAGATCGGTGTGGGGAGTTTCTGTTTCTTTTATTTATCATCTTTTTTTCTTTCCTGGCAGTGATGCCTTCAATATATTCTGTATAAGGCTGCTTATATTTTCTGCTTCTCTGTGCCTTGCTTGCATTGACTTCACAGGTTTTATCTACACTGGTCAATTAATGTGCCTTCAGCCATGCCCTTACATGAAGGTAAGGTGTAGCTATTGAATTTATCTTACTTTTGGCAATAGTACTTTAATTATTTGTTTTTATGTTCTGTATTTCTGTTGATTTTCAATTACAATAATGAATTTTTTTATACTTCACAGCATATGCTTGTTTTCCCAACTCCATGTCCTTTGTAATGTCCTTCATGTTTCTGATCCCTATTGATGAAACATGCTGAACTTCCTGAAATCTGACAACATCTTGTAGGGGAGGAGAGACCTTGCTACATGTCTGGAATATGGAGATGGGGCTGAGAAGTATGTCCTAGCTTCAGAGTCAAGGAGGAGGAAAGGATGAAGGAAGAGAGGGAAAATACAGAAGAGATGACCTTTCACATCCTGTAATTGGTGCTGATAGCACATGTGGAAAATTAATCACCCTTAAAGTCGTGGTGATACATCAGGACTGACTTCAGAAGTGACAGCGATAAAGCCATCCTGAAGCTCATTTAGCACAAATGTGTTTTGGTTCTAGGATGCAGCCTCAGACAGATGTAGCTTATATTAGATTTTTATGTTTTCCTAGAAGTCCTTGGGATTCCTCCTTTTGTTTCTCCCCACTGGTCTGGTTTGTTACAGCATAAAAATAAAATGGGATAAGGATGAATGTTGCACAGTAGTGACAGATAGAAGTCCTTTTAAAAAGCCGTGCAGTGGAGCCAGACAAGACAGTTACTACAGCATGTGGGATAGTCTTGCTGAAAGTGCAGTAAGACATAGGGGTTCCACAGGACATGGAAAAGGGTGAGGTACTGAATGCCTTCTTCGCCTCAGTCTTTATTAGTAAGGCTGGTGTGGAATAACAGCCCATCTTGCTGTGTAACAGGAATACAGGCTAATTCAGTGTGCTACAAAAGAAAGGTTAAGATGCTTGCAACCATGAGATTCTTATGCTGTCTCTGGGGGTGGAGACCCACTAAGCTGGCACACTGAAGGAGGGAGTCTTGTGAAGATAACATGGTCCTGTTTCAGCTAGCAGAGGAGGTTGATTGACTGTACTCCTCTTCCTCTACACAGGAAAGGGATGCCTTCTTGGTAAGAATTGCACCTTCAATACATGGCATAACTTTTCCTAGCATTACTATTGTATATTAGCACTATTACAAAGACTTTCGCCTCTGACTTTTTCAGATGTTACCCAGGAATTACTAACTTGAGCCCAATTTTCATTTTGCTGTTAGTGAATTTATAAATGTCAATTCCTAGTCTATTGTATCTGCTGCTTTAATAAATCAAACCTATCTATTTCTTTAACTGTTAAACTGTCTCAGCGCAAGCCCTTAGCAGGGCTCTGAAATAGGCAAAGAGTGACTTTGAGCAGCTAATCCTGGAAAACATTTTGAGGCATATTAAGGTCAAGAAACTCATCAGGCATGGTAAGCATGGTACTATGTCATGCTTGATTAAACTGATAAACTTCTATTGTTAAATATCTGTCCTGGTAGATTAAGGGACAGCAGTGGACATTGTCTACCTGTATTTCATTTAGGCCTATAACATTGTCCCCCATGAGATCCTCACAGAAAAGCTTTTGATGTATGGGCTAGATGAGCAGACTAAAAGATAGATTGGAAACTGGATGAATAGCCAGGCTTAAAGGGTCATGGTCAGTTGAACAAAATCTAGTTAGATTCCAGTAACTATCAGTATATCCAAGAAGTCTATATTGGGTCCAATCCTGTTTAATCTCTTCATTACTGATCTGGATGATGGGGCAGATTCTGCCTTAAGCAGCTTTGCAGAAGACACTAAGTTGGGAAGTATTGACTGCTATGCCAGAGGGTTGTGCTACCACCCAGAAGGATCTTGGGAGGCTGGAGAAATGGACTATCAGGAACTTCATGAAGTTCAACAAGGAAGTATGAAGTCTTGTATCTGGAAAGGAACTAGACACACTAATATATGCTGGGTGCCACCAGCTGGAAAGCATCTTGAAAGAAAAGGACTTGAGGGTCCTGATGGACATGAGGTTGAACACAAGATAGCAATGTGATCTTACAGCAAAGAAGGCTAATGGTATCCTTGGTTACATTAGGCAAAGTATTGCCAGTATATAAAGGGAGGCAATTCTAACCTTCTACTCAGCACTGCTAAGGACACATCTGGAGTGCTGTGTCCAGTTCAGGGCTCCTCATTACAAGAACATGCCGGAGAAAGTCCAGCAAAAGGTCACTAAGATGATGAAGGGACACGAGCATCTCTGCTTTGAGGAAAGGCTGAGAGATCTGGGACTGTTTAGCCTAGAAAAGAGAAGGTTTAGGGGGATTTCCTCAATGTACATAAATACCTGAAGGGAGGCTGCAAAGAGAACAGAGCCAGCCAACTCTTTTCATGGGCGTCCAGTGACAGAACCAAAGGCAATGGGCACAAACTGAAACATAGGGTGATCCATCTGAACATCAGGAAACACTTGTTTACAGTCAGGGTGACCAAGTACTGGCACAGCTTGCCTAAAGAGATTATGGAGTCTCCCTTCTTGAGGATGTTCAAAACCTATCTGGACATGTCCTGGGCAACTGGCTTTAGGTGACCTCTCTTGAGCAGGCAGGGTTGGACCAATTGACCTCCAGAAGTCCCTTCCAACGTCTGCTGTTCTGTGACAGAAGCTGTGATAGATCCTCATAGCATAATTATTCAATTAGAAATGTAAAGATATTTGCTTTCAAACTCAAACATTTTGCAGAATAATTATCTATTTTGAGCTAATTAGCAGTTGGTTTCAAGTGCATAACAAGGAAAAAAAAATAATCCCCCCAAACCCCTTCAATATACAGAAACTTTATGTTAGACATCCTTAAGACAGTTTGCTGAATTCTCAGAGTTGTTTTCTCCATCATAAAATGTTCCAGTCAGTTGCTTTTATGCTTGTTTTATATTTTTATAATTCAGCATTGCACTCCTAAATACAAATAATAGCAAAGCAATCAAAACAAGTGTAGTAGAAGAGAGAACTACGCAAGATATTCTATCTACTAATAGATCACATCTTTTTCAAATAATGAGTGTCTCTATTTAAGGCTCAGGTCAAGCCCACATGAAACACAGAGCAGGATTTTTCTCTATTAACTCCCTTCCCCCCTCCCTTCCAAAGGAAGATAAAAAGAGGAATAAGGAAAAATAAAAATGCCTCTCCCAAGACTGGAAGTTAAGACTATAACAAATTTAACGAATAACAGGAGAAAACAGAAGAAGGAATATTAAGGGAAGGATACAGAACTATATACAAAGTCTGCTCTGGGATGTTGATGGATTGCGCGGTTCACGTGGAGTCAGGCCCAGCTGTGCTGAGATGTCATTGCAACTCCCAGATCCCAGGAAGGAAGAGCCCCCTGAACTTCTGGTCTCCTTGTTGTATAGAGTGTGTCAGGGAAGGGGAGGGAATAACAGCTGCCTTCTGACTCCTCAGGGTCCTAAGGTTACCATCTGTCCCCCCCACTCAGTCTTTTCACCCTTAAACCCCAACATTCCACCCCTTATTCCATACCATTTCCTGACACACTGATTCATCAAGTTAGGAACTGTCTCTATACGTAAATATGCGGTGTCCAGGTTGCAGGTCAGCATTCATCCTGTCTGTCTCTCAGGCCAGGATGGTGCAGGTCATGTTCCAGCAGGTCAGGAATGTGGAGGAATCAGGAAATGTTCTTTTCTTGGCAGGAGACATGGTATAGACTTCATCAGGGTTTGTGCACATATGCTGTGGGTTCATCCTTGAGCTCCTGGATGCCACATTGCTATCTAGAAAGGATTTTAAACAACTTATCACTATTATACAGTATATTATATGCCCTGAAATTAAATTATCTCAGCCAAAGTTAAATTCCTTTGTGGTACGCAGTGGACTTCACCATATTCTTCCAAGTATGTCCAGGGCCCTGAGCAGAGACAACCCCACCAATGGGTTTGCCCTCACCTGAAGCAAGAAAGACCCACACAGTTTTCCCTGACAGATTTTTCTCCCAAACAAGACACTCCATCCCATTCTTCTATATGCAACAAGTCTGGCTGGGCAGGGCCAGCTCAGTTGACAGATTCACTGGTCTTAACCAAGCAGGTGCTCTGTGCCAAATGTTTGTTCCAATTTCTGAAACTCCCATTTACTGAAAAATGGGGGAAAAACAGAAGAAGGAATTTTAAGGGAAGATGGATGTACAACCATATGCAAAACACACTCTAGGATGGCAGTGGATTGTGTGGTGCATGTGGAGGCCCAGCAGTACTGAGATGTCATCACAGCTCCCAGAGCCTGGGAAGGAAAAATCACCCCTGAACCTCTGGTGTCATTCTTATATGGAATGTGGCATGGGAGGGGAGGGAATAACAGCTTCCCTCTGACTCCTCAGGGTCTTGGGGTTACCACCTGTACCCCCCCACTCCATCTGTTCATCCTTAAACCACAACAGAAGGTCACAGAAATCATACCATGAAGCTGTCACATACATTTTCTAAGTAAGAAAATATTTAGATTGGATTCAATTTTATACTAAAGTATAAAGTAAATTGGATGTATAAATACATCATGTCTTGAGACTATTTTTGCTTATAAAGCAGATATGTTTTGTTGTTCTTTTCTAGTGAAGGTTGAGTAATAATAATTTAAATAGATGTTCTTTGCTATTGCTTAGTACTTTCATCAGAGGCTCTCAAAAAATTTAACTATTGTTAAACTAATACTGTTTTAAGGAACTTATAACCTTATTTTACCAACAGAGAAACTATAGTCTAGAGTGCTTTGGTTTTTTTAAGGAAGTCTATGATAATACTAATAACAAAACTCAGAGCCTCTTTGTTATATTAAAGTTAGACTTTTTCTGTAGAATATAAAAATCCTAAAAAATTTGAATTAATCAAAATTGATACCTCGAATCTTTAAATCTGTACTTTCACCAAGTTCATTTTACTACTTAGAAGACTGTTCTGTTAACAGACTATACATATATATTACAGGGTGGAAAATAATTTCTTAATAGTTTCTGGATTTTTGAGCAGAAGCTTGACTGCTGTGAGTTACAAGCAAAAGTGTAATATTTTTATTACACATTTTTAGCAAGCTGAAGTTTTCTGTGAGAGATCTGTTTGCAAACATTTGGGCTTTTGTGATTACTCTAGTGATGATTGTGCACTTTTCCATAGAATCACATAATTTTACTTCTGCAGGGTTAAAACTCTGGACTATAGTTTCTCTCTCCATTCTTATGCTATGGTGTTTTGTCCAGAAACAATCTGATTGTTCAACAGACAAATGTTGATGGTAACATTAATCAGAGAGAACCTAAAAAGGAAGAGACAGACTTTTAAACTCTTCTTTTCAGCCACTGTGAGATGTAATAGTAAAGATTTTTAAAACTTTTTGGGAAATAAGCTAATGAAGTTTGGATTTAATTTATAACTTTATGCATTAAATTCAAGCTTTTAATAATGAACATTTCCCAAACACTTCACAACAAGATCTCAAAAGACATTTAAAAAAAATATTCTAGAAATCATGTAATCCATCTTTCAACCTATGAAAAAGAGACATAGCAATTTCAACTCACACATGACCACAGAGTAAAAGAGATAAAATTAAACCATGGAAAAGCCTGATCAATTCTACTGCTTTATTTTCATTAAAGCAGAGAAAGAAAAAAATAAGTAAGTAAATAAATAAATATCAAAAAGCCAAAACCAACCAAACAAAAAACAAGTAAACCCACAAAAGAAACAAATAAACAAACAAAAGCAAATCCACAACTTTCCCTGAAGGGTCCAAAATACTGATTCTATAAAAATGCAGAACATCACCCTTAGAAAAAAAATCAGAGTTAGTGGTAATAATATTGTGACTATTGTAATATACTTTTTATATATAATATATTTGAATACTTCAGAATGCTTAAGTGTGTAGCAGTAGATGTGGAATTTTTTTTTTTAATTATTGATACTACTGAAAAAAAATTTTATAAAGGAAAATATATTGAGTGTGAATGTTTCTGCAATAAATGTTTAATTGTCTAGCACTTAAAAGAATGCCCCCAGCTATTATTACAAGAATATAAAACCACTGATTTTTGCGGTTTGTATGTGCACTTTTATTTTTGGGCTGGTGTATGAAAGTAGACTTTTCTGACTGTCCTGCTGTGTTCGCAGATTGGATAGCAGGATTAATAATAGAGTGACAGTCCTGCCCATGAAGATCTCAGACAAGGGGGTATTTTAGACTACAGGGATCATTTCACTTTAAAAGTCCTCTGATTATTTTCATTATTTATGTTAATTAAGAAGCTTTTAAGATATAGTTTTGGAATGATATGATTTTTTTTTTGTGATTAACATGTAAGTCAGGGTTCACCACCCAACTTAAATCCCTTGAAAGCTGGGCAAAATGATATAAAGCACTTCTCTGCAGTCCAGAGTAATTTATACCTCAGAGTACAATTCATCCTATCTGTTTTAGACACCTATTTTAGAAAGAGATTAATTGAATTTTGGATGTAATTGCTTATTTCCATTGATTATTGAGGAAGCTTGATGATTAGACAGGATGGGTGGAATTAATTTAATTTAACTTTAAACATCTCTACTGCATATGTCTACATCTGAGGGAACCTCTAGAAACTCCTTTGTAGTGAGTGAAGTGAAAGAAGCATTTTCAGGGAAAGCTCACTTGACAATTCAATAATCTATACCAGTTTTGGCTGTGATAGAGTTAGTTCTCTTCATGGTAGCTAGGATGCTTCTGTATTTTGGATTGGTGACAAAAGCAGTGTTGATAACACAAGCATGCTTTAGCTGTTGCTGAGCAATTCTTACACAGCATAAAGCACCCTTTGCTGTTTCTTACACTGCTCCATCAGTAAGTAGTCTGGGGATGCACAGGAAGCTGGGAGGGGACACAGCTGAGACAGCTGATCCCAACTGTCCAGAGGGATATTCCATACCATATGATGCCATGCTTAGCAAGAAAAAAATGGGAGAAGAAGTAGGAACATGGGATGTGTGGAGTTACGGTGTTTGTCTTCCCAAGTAACTATTACCATTCCTTGAAATGGCTAAACGCCTGACTGCTGATCGGAAGTAGTAAATTAATTCCTTATTTTGCTTTGCTTTTATGTGTAGCTTTTACTTTCCCTATTAAACTGTTTTTATCTCAACCCACATGTTTTGTCACTTTCACTCTTCTAATTCTTGTTACCATCCTGCTGTGGAGGAGTGAATGGCTGTGTGGGGCCGAGATGCCCACTGGGATTAACCAACAACATAATCAATTTTAAAATGAGATTAATTTCACCTTACTTCACTTACTATAAACATATTCTAGATAATCAGATCAAATGTAGATAACTTTGTACATTCATTCTTCTAAAAGCTAAATTGGATGATACCTTTTCTTCTGTAAGAACTGAGTGAAATTCCACCCATATTTCTAGAGTGGTAAATGTAAGATTTACTAAAATATCCACTTAAGTCACTTTCATACAGATTAAATGTGTCTATGCTTGTTGTAAAGCTGCAAAATAAATGCATTACAGAATTAATGATTAAATAAATAAATAAAAAGGTCTTATTTTGTATATACTCTGATTTCAGCCCAGTTCTTGAGTTCAGTTTCCTCTCACAGATTCATGGACAGATCTTAAAACTTCTCAACCACAGACACTCACTATGTCTACTCCAGAGGTCTCAGGTGTTTTAGGTACATGGTTTAACAGTGTTCAAATAGAGTAGTGTTAATGGTTGGACTCTATGATCTTGAAGGTCTTTTCCAACCTAGATGACTCTATGATTCTATGATTCTATCTCATTCTTTATGCTTTCTGATTCCTTTCAAACCCATGCAACATTGTCATGTCCCAATTGCATTTCACTCCATCTGCTTTTATACTGGAAATTGCTATTGCTCACTGTATTTTACTACCCTTTTTAATTATTTTTAGCATATTCTGCTTTGATCTTCTCTTTGAAAGACAGTAGTCTCACCTTTCTTTGACACATTGTTATCAATATTCTACATATTTTCATCGTGAAAAGAGAGGACATTAAAATAAACAACAAAACCAACATTGTTATATAGACCCATCTAGTGCAAAATTAATATCTTCTAGATCTAAGATAGATATTTATGATTTATTTACAATTTGGGCTCATCAGAGGCACACTCACTGCATTTAAAAATGGTTTGCAAAGAAATGGGACTCTTGAAATCATCACAGAGGAAAAAAACAAACCAACCTTTTTTTACTCCCATTTTGAACACAACAGAAAAATGCTTTGAGTGCAGTTGTATCTACACTACTATAGAAAGATCCTAGGACAGTGGATAGGTAACAGAAATTACCATAATCTCATTTAAAAATATCTAAATTTAGGGAAGAAACCCTTTTATTAAATTCTCCATAAAAATTAAATTAAGAATTAAATGAAAACTGTAATTTCCTACCTCACATATTTAAGCTCATATTTTTGTTTTCAATCATCTTGAGATAGTTCTGAAATTTCTTAAATCAGGATTCAAATGTGCAAATTAATTTGTCATATCATATACTAATCACATTGCCACTACTGCCCACTATCAATTATGTATTTGTAAAATATGTCAAGAAAACTGTAATAAATCTGCATTAAAAAGTTCACTATATTTTTTCTTTCATACTATGGTATGGGCATTATATATCAAAGATAGGGCATTAATTACAGTATAAGGAAAAAACTATTTTTCCATGTCTTCATCTACTACTGTTGTCAGTTTGAAGTCCACCAATAGTATGAGTTTAAGCTAAATATGCATTTAGAATTAGGAAATTCTCTACCTAGAGTGGAAGAAAAAGGAATCCTGGAGAAAAGCAGAATTCTAGCTATTAATCATTCACTGTAAAGCTAAATGAAGCTGAGGGCACCTGACCTTTTCCTACCTTAATACCAACTTAACTTAAACAAGTTGCAGGGAAGAACAAAGACAGAAAGGGACTAGAGCATGACTCAGAAGAGAGAATAGAAACCTCCCAGAGTGGGCAAGGGTGAAAATAAAGGATAGACTGATCCTATTAATAAGGCTAAACAGTTCTTACTAGATAAACAGAAAAAGGTTGGTAGGAAAGAGGAGAGCTGACACTGAAGAAAAATGACACAGTAAAATAGGAAGAAAAATAAAAGATATGGGAATGAACTTATAATAGATGTGAAAAAAACGCAAACAAACAAACAGAGTATGTGAGAGATTCCTCCAAGAGTTTTATTCATGCAACATATGAGATTCCTATTCTTTATGCTGGATGTTAGCATTTACAAAGAAAACCAAAAGCATTGAGGCTGAATGCTGTCAAGTAAGTTATTTTTATGTAAGTCACTAAGCACTGTAAATAGCAAAACAAAACAAAACAAACAAACCCTATGCTTTTGAGAAATTAAATTTTCTTAAAACTTCAGAAAAAAAAAAATTCAAATCAGTTTGTAAGCATACAGAGAGAAACTGACTTGCCAGACATAGAGCATTGCATTAATTGCTTCTTTTTGTTCTGTGTGGTTATCATCAAAACTGCTAAGCAACCTACTGTTATGAAATGATTCAGCTTTCAGATGACGATAAATTATTCTATATCCAGTAGAGAAACAGAATGAATTAAAATGTAAATAGAAGTTTCATGATGAAGTGCTAAACTGACTTTAAAATAATTTGCTTATTTTTCAGTCTTCATTCTTTACAGGAGTGATTTATTCTTTTCTGTCCTCAAAACCTGAAGGCATAGCAATGTCCAGTCATTCTGAAACAACTTTTATTAAACAAATTAGCAATAATATTCTGCCTCAGACATTATTTTAGTTTTCTACACTTTAACTCTTTGTCTTAGTCTCCATATCTTTCAAAAGAAAGAAGAGAACATTAGGGTTTGTTTGGTTTTGTTTTTGTTTTTGGTTTGTTTTTTTTTTTTTTTTCCCCATAACTTTGAAACTCCATATTTACCATTTTCCAGACAATGAAGCAGAAAATGCAAACTATACTTTTTATCAGTTTCTTGAGTTCCAGACAACATTCTTCTTGTCTGTATTAGGGGCATTATTTTCATCAGTCACGAGACAATGAGATGGAGTACAGCAGCAGCAGTTTTATGGGTAATAGTAAATCATGGGGAGATGATGGTATGTGGGGCAGGGTTACCACTCACAGACACCTCAGTGAAATGCAGGAATAGACAACAGACACCTCATTAAGTTCAGCAACAAAAAATGGAAAATCCTTACTGAGTAAAAATAATCTCATGACTCAGTATAGACTCAGAACTGATAGGATAGAAAGGTCTTTTATGGCAAAGGACCCAAGAGTCCTCATTTAGAAGAAGCTGAACATGAACTGGCAGTACCCTGGCAGCAAGAAAACTAACTGGGCTGCCTTTGCAAGAGGGTAGCCAGCAGGTGAAGGAAATTTTTATTCTGCTCTATTTGACACTTTTGAGATTGCCTCTTGAATACCCTGTTCAGTTTTGGACTCCCCAGTACAAGGAAGATGTCAGTGAATGGAAGACAGTCCAGCTAAGGGATGCAAAGGTCAGGAGTCTGAAGCATAAGATGTATGAAGAGAGGCTGAGAGAGCTGGACTTGTCCAGCCTGAACAAGAGAAGTCTGGGGCAGGCTGCTCACAACTTAAAGGGATGTTGTAGACCTGATGGAGGCAGATGCTTATCATATGTGCAAAGCAAAAGGGCAAGAGGCAAGAAAATGAGGTTGCAAGAAGGGAAATTCCTACTGGATACAGACATTCTTCAAGGTGAGAGGTTAAGCACTGGAACAGCTTACTTCAAAAGCTTACAGAATTTCTCTCTTTGAAGAAGTGCAAAACTCACCTAGATAAGGCCATGAACAACCTGAACTAATATTGAAGCTGCTCCTACTTTGAGCAAGAGATGTGACTAAGTGACCTTTGGAGGTCCCTTTCAACTTTTTTTTTCTATGATTTTATGTTTCTTTCCATCTTTAGTCTGTGTATGCTTACCTATAATTGTATATACACGTGTACATTATATATATACATACACTTCATACAGGAAAATAGCTTGAATTATTGACAACTCACATAAATCTTATTAAGCCCTTTTCTCTAAGTTAATTTGTAATGACTGAAATCTACATAAATTGAGAATCTTAAATTACACAGAAATTTGGTTTATGACTAATTTTCACAAATTCTGTTCTGAAATGGTTACTTACAGTTATACAGGGAGAGTATAGATTATTTAAGACACCTTTTCCATGAGTGTAGGAACATACAAACTCTCTACTAGCACATGAAAATGAAAGTGACTTTGATCATTAATCAGGGCCAGGACAGGGGTTATTTTCCTCAAGGTGTGAAAATATAATATGGATTTTTAGAGCACAAATAACTTTATCTAATTCTAGACATGTCAGATTTAGACATACAAATTCAGTTATATGGACTTAATTTTAAAAGTGTCCATTTCATTTCATAGGTCAAAAAATGAATTTAGCCATGTTATCACAGAATCACGGAATGTTAGGGATTGGAAGGGACTTCCAAAAATCATCAAGTCCAACTCCCCTTCTAGAGCAGGACAAAACTACAGCAGATCACACAGAAAAGCATACAGACTGGTCTTGAAAGTCTTCAGAGAAGGAGACTCCACAACCTCTCTGGGGAGTCTATATTCCAGTGCTCTACAACTCTTACAGCAAAAGAAGTTTTTCCTCATGTGGAGACGGAACTTCCTGTACTCTAGCTTGAATCCACTGCCCCTTGTCCTATCACAATGCCCAAGTGAAAAGAGGTTGTCCCTGCCTTCTTCACACCCAGCCCTTATGTATTTATAGATATCAATTAGATCCCCTCAGTCTTCTTCAGATTAAAAAGCCCCAGGTCTCTCAGCCTCTCCTCATAAGGCATGTGTTACAGTCCCTTCATCATCCTCGTAGCCCTCCGTTGTACTCTCTCAAGCAGATCTTTGTCTCTTTTGAACTGGGGAGCCCGGAACAGGATGCAATATTCCAGGCGAGGTCTCACTAGGTCAGAGTAGAGGGGGAGGAGAACCTCCCTTGATCTGCTGGCCACACTCTTCTTAATGCACCCCAGGATACCATTTGCCTTCTTGGCCACAAGGGCGCATCGGTGTCCCATGTGTAGTTTGTTGTCTATCAGGACTCCAAGGTCCTTTTCCACAGAGCAATTCTCTAGAATATCGCCTCCTAACCTGTACTGGTTCATCTTATTGTTCCTTCCCAGGTGTAGCACTCTGCACTTGCTCTTCTTAAACCTCATGAGGTTCCTCTTTGCCCAGCTCTCCAGTCTGTCCAAATCTTGCTGAGTGGTCACACAGCCTTCAGGTGAATCAGCCATTCCTCCCAGTTTTGTGTCATCAGCAAACTTGCTGAGAAGGTGCTCTGTCTTGTCATCAAGGTCATTGATAAAGATGTTGAACAGGACTGGACCCAGCAGTGATCCCCAGAGGACTCCACTAGTTACAGGTCTCCAGCTGGACTCTACACCACTGATCACCACTCTTTGGGCTCTACTGTATAGCAATACTTAATATTAGGTCACCTGAAAACCTCTAACAATTATCACATATCTAACACTGAATGAGATGCAGCTCACAGTATGTACTGTTTTATAAATTATAGTATATGGCCGTATGCATTAAAAAAAACAAAAACAAAAACAAAAACCCCAAACCAAAACCAAACCAAACCACTGTAGCTTAACCAAGTCACTGAATAAAAAATATTCAACATAGTATAAAGGTTTTTTCAACATTATTCTGTCTTACATGCCAAGATGTAATGAACAATTCAGTGATTTTCTAGAAGGTTAATGTAAATCCTGTGAAGATAAAAACAGATTGTGTATAAGCTGAAATATTGTTTGCATTAGAGTGGCTATTTAAACCCTAAAGTTTAAATAGCTACGGTTCTAAATTAAATTAATCTTTCTTCAGAACCACCACATAGCTTCTAAGCATTTAAAAAGAATCAAATGAAAGCATATTAGTTTTAGGATATTGGATTTGTTTCTAAGACATTTAAATGGTTCTTTGGATACCAGGTCTGATTTCACAACTATGTGTAAGCAAAGTTGGAAGGTCAGGAAAAGCATAAAGTGGTGAGAATCTGGTTTCTGCTAGAAACAAGTATAGTTGGTAGTATTATTTCCTTAACTTTCTACCTGATCATTCCCTGGCTTTCTTTTCATATTAGTTTGCACGGGGTTTTTTTTCCCACAAAATATTGCATTATAAAGCTCAATGTTGAGAAAGCAGATCTATTTTCCACAAACAAAGGATCTTGGAGACAGTGTGTGAAAATTATTATAAGCATGATTTCAAACAGGATTTGGAAAATCAGATGAATTTAGTATATTTAAAAGAAGTAATCTGCCTTGAGGAATAACCTAGATTCACAATACTGGTCTAGATATAGTTTGGAACCATATAGAATTATAATATAAGACAGTTCAGTTTATGCATCTTTTAATGACTGCTTTTATTAGATTGTGATCAAAAGTTATTTCTGTAAGCTTCAAAAGCTCATATATTTCATTGCAGTCATTCTGAGTTGTTCCTGCCTTAAATATGTATATATTCTGGACCTCTTTGAATATTTTCACACATTTATTGATTGTCTTGTTTATCATAACTGATATATTTATTCATGTTTAATGACAAAAGAAATCAAAAGTATATGAATGAGTCTTCATACATCAGATAACTTTCAGAGATATTTAAAATTTTCATGCACCCAAAAAATCAATATAACTGAATGTATATACCATTTAAAAGTGATTCTGAGTATCATGATAGGTGCACACCTTCAAGAAGTTGTGAAAACGCCACTGTGTTATGGCTGGGCCAGCCAATAGAAGAATGAAAGATGCTCTCTATTAACATCTCTTCCTTCCCAAGAGGGAAGAGAAAGGGAAGAAGGAAGACATATTTATGGATCGTAAAAGAAAACTAAAATTCCTTTAATTAAAGTAATAGAAATAAAATAAAATATAAATAAATATATAAACCAAATATTGAACCCAAACTCCTACCTCCATGGCAATTACATAATTGTTTCCACTGATGCTGTGGGCAGATATGGTTTAGTATTGAAGGCAGAATGGACAGAGTCCTCCTCAGTTGCTGACCATTAAAGAAGAGAGCTTGACCCTCAGGATGCCTCAGATTTATACGGAATATGATATTTATGTAATGGAAACCTGGCTGGTGAGTTTAGGGTCACCTGTCCTGTCGGCTCCTCCCAACAGGTGTGGCATTTTCCTTTCTTCACCCCCAACATGGTACACAAGATTTAGCAGTGACCTTGGTCTGCACAGGAAAAAGTATAACCAAGAGCCTTTCTGCACACCAATCCTTGGTAGTAACTGTAAACATAAAGTATTACCACCACTAGAAGCAGACACCATCTTCAAAAAATATGCCATTAACTTCATAAAGTGCAGTTAGTTAGAAGAGACAGAGCTGAAAGTAAGATCACTGAGCAGTATTAGTTCTGTTCTAACTCAGACAAGGACGTACTGCTATGTAATAATGAAAAATAAAGTTCATTTTTTGTTAATGCTTTTGAAAAGTATCAGAAATCATTGCTTATTTCTTCATTTTAACATAGAGCTGAAGAAAAATTCTTACCAAATTTGAAGTTTTTCATGTAACAAGAAATGTGTCCAGACTGACATCTTGTATGCCAAGTCTTTCATGCAATTTCAAGCGGTCAGGTTATTTAATAACCTCTGAGAATAGCAGCTTCTGAAAGAAATTAAGGAACAACCTGAGCTGTAGAGCTGCTGACACCATTCTAAAATAACAGTGTATCTAGCTGTAACAGTAATTCAAACTGACCTCGGCTGCATTGTGAGAGAGTTGCTAAGGCGACTTGTTCCTTGCAAAATCTTCTTTCTGACTTTTGGTGAGAGAATAATTATTCTTTAACTGTTTTAGTGATTCAGCCTTTTATGGGATCATAAGGTTAAATCCTTTACTTTCTTCCCTTGAATTTTGTTCAACTTCTACATAGTGTCTCAGGAGAGAGGAAGAGAGATTTTCAGGTCATAGGTCATAAAAGCAGTCTATTCTTGAACATTTTCACTTTTAAAAAGAAGCAAACAAGATTAAATCTTTCCTTATGCTTTAGATAACATACTACATCTGTTTTGATAGTGTTCTATAGCTGTTTGAAAAATATACATGTAAAGGAGTATTAAAGTACCTACTTCTGCAGGTCACAGAGACTATAGTAGAAAGGTAGACAAAAAGTGCTGAATCAATATTTTTGTATATATGTATCTTATTTACCTTCAGTGAAAACAAAGAAGTGCCTTGCATCTGCAAAACTGATTCTGAAAAAAAAAAAAAAATCAGCTTTGCTTTTCTGCCTTTGATAGAAGAATAAGATGACCCTAATATTTATAGGTTTTTCCATAGTCGCTTCTTCAGGGGTGATGTGCTATACTACATGTCCTCCAAAGGAATACTATACTTTGTCATGTTGTAGCATAAGTACATCACTTTTATGTGGGTACTTAAGCTTGTATTTATGCTTCCAAAGTGATACATAAGCTCTTTAAAGACAAGTCTGGGTGACCAATGTCACCCAAACATTTGTGCTTAGAAAGTGAACATATAAAAAAGTTTCTGGATAGGTGTAAGCATTTAAATTTACCTGATTGCTTATAGGATTAGAAACAAATGTTAATACATGAGGATGGAAGCACAGAGTTCAGTACATACACTTGCACATACATTGCTGGAGACATCACAATAGCTTTTTCAGCTGTTATTCTTCATTTCAAGAATAAGAATATATGCAGGGACATAGATCCTAAACTAATATGAATTACTATAAATCCACTGATTTCAGTGATAGTTTGTAAAAGAATGTCTTAGAAAAGTCACCTCTCAGCTGCATCTGAGTATAGGGAAGATATTGCCTAGGGCAGTGGATGGATGGAAGCAGTAGAAACACTATGCTGCTGCTGACATCTTTGCTTATTCCAGTGTCCTGGAAATCCTGTCCAACCACTGCCTCTGCATTTAGATAAGGGAATGATGTTGCTGTCTTTTTCTCATTTATTTTCATAGTGATCCATTCCAGCTCATCCTTTTCTGAATAGCAGTACTCTAGCCTCAGCTTCTCATTCTCAGGGCAGCACCATTTCATTCTGTTTGTAACACTGGGAAACTATTAGCAGTCTCTGAATCACCTGTTTACCATCTGAGTATTCTGTTGTTTTCCATGATGACAATGCTTCCCTCCCCACAAACAAACAAACAAACAAACAAACAAAAAACCCACCAAAAAAAAAACAAAAAACCCCAAAACAACAACAACCAAAAACCCAAAACTGAAACAAAACAAACAAACAAACAAAAAACCAAAACAACACCACCCACACACACAAA
>JANIJG010014862.1:0-51748 GCA_024611175.1 Megaceryle torquata
TTTCTTTTCTTTTCTTTTCTTTTCTTTTCTTTTCTTTTCTTTTCTTTTCTTTTTTTTCTTTTCTTTTCTTTTCTTTTTTCTTTTCTTTTCTTTTCTTTCTTTTCTTTCTTTCTTTCTTTCTTTTTGTTTTGTTTTCATTTAGGAGCCAATGGGACTGTTGAAGAAAAGGGGAACAAAGGAGATAAAGGAGAAAGAGGACGACCTGGGAAACTGGGACCAAAAGGAATTGTGGGATCAGTGGGTTACAAAGGTCAGAAGGGAGAGCTAGGACTGCAAGGACAAAAGGGGTTAAAAGGAGATATTGGGCCCATAGGTCCAAAAGGGACAAAGGGTGAAATTGGCCAGCCTGGAAGAGTTGGTTTCCCAGGGCCAATTGGCCCGACTGGTAATCCAGGGCCTAAAGGAAATACTGGAGATCTTGGGCCAAAGGGTAATCCAGGCATTCAGGGGGAAAGAGGCTTGAAAGGAGACAGAGGAGATAAGGGCAACGTAGGAGCCCCAGCAGTCCTGCCAAGGAGTGCTTTCAGTGTTGGCCTTACGATCTCCACCAAATTTCCTACCCCAAATCGCCCAATCAAGTTTGACAAGGTGCTGTATAACAGTCTAAATGACTACAACACAGTTACTGGCAAATTCACCTGCAAATACCCCGGTGTTTACTATTTCACCTATCACATCACTGTCTACTCAAGGAACGTCCGAGTAGCTCTAGTTAAAAACGGTATCAAGATGCTGCACACGGTGGACAGGTACCAGAGTGGAGAGGACCAGGCCTCTGGAGCTGCCATCCTTGAACTACAGGGAGGAGATGAGGTGTGGCTGCAGGCTCACCAAGGAGAGACTTTCAATGGGCTGTTTGCAGATGCTGATGATGATACCACTTTCTCCGGCTTCCTCCTATTCAGCACCTCTGACCCACCAAGAACCACTGCCGTCACCCACTCTGTAACTCCACATTATCTGTGAATGCTGTAGAGCTGTGTCCTTCAGACATCCCTAATAAAGCTCTGATCTGCTGGCCAATTTCTACTGGTTTCAACAGAAAACAGAAATGACAGAATCACAGAAACACAGAATGGTAGGGGTTGGAAGGGACCTCGAAAGATCATCTAGTCCAAGCCCCCTGCCTGAGCAGGATCACCTAGATTAGGTCACAAAGGAATGTGTCCAGGTGAGTTCTGAATGTCTTCAGAGAAGGAGACTCCACAACTTCCCAGGGCAGCCTGTTCCAATGCTCTGTCACCCTCACCATGAAAAAGTTTCTCCTTACGTTTACATGGAACCTCCTATGTTCCAGCTTGTACCTGCTTCCCCTTGTCCTATCATTGGACATCACTGAGAAGAGCCTGGCTCCATCCTCCTGACACTCACCTTTTACATATTTATAACCATTAATGAGGTCACCCCTAAGTCTCTTCCAAGAGACCCAGCTCCCTCAGCCTTTCCTCATAAGGGAGATGTTCCATTCCATTAGTCACCTTTGTGGCTCTGCACTGGACTCTTTTGAGCAGTCCCTGTCCTTCTTGAACTGAGAGGCCCAGAACACAACACAATAGTCCAGATGCAGTCTCACAAGTGCCGAGTAAAGGGGGAGGAGAACCTCTCGACCTACTAACCACACACCTTCTAATACACCCCAGGATGCCATTGGCCTTCCTGGCCACAAGGGCACATTGCTGGCTTATGGCCATCATGCTGTCCACGGGGACCCCCAAGTCCCTTTACCCTGCACTGCTTTCCAACAGGCCAGTCCCCAGTCTGTACTGGTGCCTGGTGTTGTTCTTTCTCAGATGCAAGACTCTACACTTGCCCTTGTTACATTTCATTAAATTTCTCCCTTCCCAACTCTGCAGCCTGTCCAGGTCTCTCTGGATGGCAGCACAGACTCAAGTGTGTCAGCCACCCCTCCCAGTTTTGTGTCATCAGTGAACTTGCTGACTGTGCACTCTCTTCCCTCATCCAGGTTATTGATGAATATATTGAATATTACTGGTCCCATTACCAACCCCTGAGGGCCTCCAATAGATTCAGGCCTCCAACTAGACTGTCCCATTGGCCACAACTCTGCCTTCTATCCTTCAACCAGTTTACAATCCACCTCACTGTCTGATCATCCACACCACACTTCCTCAATTTATCTGCAAGGATGCGGTGGGGCAATCATCCAGGGAGGTACGCTGAGGGCTGAAAGGGAGATGCAGGACTGCAGGGTGGGTGGGGACCCACTAGGCATCTCCCTACAAGTTGAATATTTTTTTTGTTTTAACTGAATTAATCACAACAGGAAGGTGTAGGATTGCACTGCTTGTATCTGTAGGAAGCCAGGCCTCATTGTGCATTCAACTGCTCATTGCACAACTTACTGTGCTGATGTTTTCATGACCAGCTGCTAAAACAGAGCTCAAGGCTTTGGAGCCATACTCAGACAAGTTTGAATTAAATACCTTCTTGTCCCAGTCACAATGTACCACGACTTTATTTATTAAACTGCCCTAATCTACTATTGTCAGCTTTGTTTTCTAAAATTCAAAATAAAACAAAATTCCTAATGTGCATGAACCATTTTTATGGTTGCAGTTGCGTGACTGTTGTTTTCTGTAACAGCTTCTGCATGAGACAGAACAACTCTTAAGAATCTACAGCATTGCACTGGCACGTTTCTGGTTTGGTGACTTACTGTAGTTATACAGGGGTGTGTACACCAGTTCTGAAGGACAAATGCTTTAAAATTAAGTGGGATGAAATAAAAGATAAAATTTCAAGTTATAGAATTACATGTTGGTCCCTGCTGTCTGGTATAAGCATTAAGCAGCAGTTACTTCCAAGCCAGTTTATATCTTCCTAGGTGGCACGTGTAGGTGGACTTGAAAATGAAACTTGGTTAATTCAGATCCAACTATTTCAAAATAATTTTTATACTTGGAATTAGTGAAATTTAATAACTTGACAGGGACTGCTTGCTCTGTGGCACAAGTGAGTTTCATTTCATCTAGGCAGATTTTACAGCTTTTTAATATGTTTGGATTTTTTTCTCTGTGCAGCCAGAGGTATGAAATAAAGGGAAACAGTGACGGGCAGAAGCACATGTGGGCTCTCTGATGTGGGCAGATATTCAATGCCAGTGTGAAAATACAGCATAATGCACCCCTACTTCAGAATTATCCACGGCAAACCAAAATCTCCCAAATAAAAGACAATCTTTAATCACTACTGAAGCCGACATACTGGAGAACTGATTGAGAGGTATTTCCCATGCCAATTGACATGGGTCAGAGGTCACGATCATGAAACTGAGCACAAATGCAATGTAGGATCACGGGGCCTGGCTCCCCACCACCCCTGCCGCTGCCGCTGCAGGGGCAGCACGCGTGGACACATCCCCACGATTGTTGAACCATCTGTATGGATTGCAGACCCAAATGGAACATGGGCAGGGAGGTTTCTTCAGGAAAAGTGGCTGCACTTCTGACACCAGTTGAATTACAGCGAGAGCACGGGGAGAGAGGAAAGGGTAATTTGAGTTTTTCAGTAAGAGATTTTTTTTTCTGTAAGCCACAGGCCCTAACTTTGTGTCAGAGAAGCAGCTAGGGAAACAAACAAACAAACAAAACAACAAAGTAACCAATATAGACCAGACTTAGGTTTAACTGGAAAACGTATTGGAAAAACTTCACGCGGCTGCGCCTCCACCGCCCGCCAGCCCTCCGCGGGCCTGCGCAAAGCCCGCCCAGCCCGCCAGGGCCTTCCTTTCACTGCAGCGCAGAGCTGAGCTGGGCTGCGCCTCTGCCGCCTTGGAACGGCAGGGCAGGGAGCGAGGGAACCGGGTTGGCAGGCTGAGGGCAGGCGGGGGGTTGTGCCCGTTCGCGCTCCGCCTCCTCTTCCTCCTCGTCCTTCCTCCCATCAGCCCGGACGCGTGGAGGTCGCAATCGAGCTCGGAGCCGGAAGAGCCTGGGCCTGTTGCTGGGGCCCGCTCCGCGCCGCTCCATCATGCTGGCCGGCTGCCGGCGGGCGCTGCCGGCGGCGCTGGGCTGGGCGCTGCGGGGCCGAGTGGCAGGGCCGGTCCGCCGTGCAGTCAGCACCAGCTGGTGCCCGGTAGGCGCCGCCTTCGATGCGAAGCAGCAGCAGCAGCAGCCGCGCGGCAGCGCGGCGGGCAGGGAGACGGTGAGCGGCGGGAGGGAAGGGCCTTCTGCGGGCAGGAGGTGGCCCTGGCTGCCGGCAGCCCATGGTCTTTTTGTCTCGTGTGTGTAGTTTTTCATTTTAAAACACGAATCACGGTGGCGGGGACGCCCGGGCTGTTAAGAGAGGGTTAGGCCGTTACTTCTTTGTAAGGGTTTGTCTTGGTGCTAATGAACTGAAACCATTATGTCTTCTGGACACGAAATGGTTTGACAGTCATGGCCTTGTTTATTGAAACATGTGCTTAGAGCTTCAGTAGAGGCCATATGTGTATGTATATTCATATGCAATGACCATATGTATGTATATATTCATATGCAGTGGCCATATGTGTATACATATATATTATATGTATATTTATGGCCTCTTCCACTCTCAGCTCTTAACCTGGCTGTGTCTTTTTGAATTGGTGTCATGCCAAAGCTCTTCAGCACTGCTTCAAAATCATTTAGACTGCTGACATCATCTTGCAGGGATACTATTCTTGACATTCAGTTCCTTGTGGGAAAAACATTTATTTGCTGGGTTGGTGAAACCTGGGCTTTTTGGTTGATTTCTTTTCAGAGTCAGTTGGGTATACTTGTTAATGAGAGCCCTGGGAATTTAACCAAGTTCCTGGACAGTGTAAGATGTGTACTTTCAATGGCACAGTGTATGCAGAATACTTTACACCTACAAAATCCAGGTGTTAGTCTGCTGACTACTTTTCCTGCTATGGTGCCCAGGCTGGTAAAGCTGGTGAACTCTGGGAATATCAGTGAGGACAAATCTGACCTCTGTTTATAATCCAGTAGTTGTTTGGGATTTTTTTTTTCTGTCTCTTTCTGCCTCTGCAAGCACACTAATGTAAATCTTGCTTCAGTATACAATCCAGTTAAATATTGTGCTTTTGCCTGTTTGAGGGAATGAGCTCTGGATGTCCTTGGCCCACAGATAGGATATAGAGGTCTTTGGGAATAGAGATAAGTATTTCAGGCTTTCAAGGAGGCTGAGACAGGTAGGGTGTAAATGCTGAGGCCAAGGCAAGAGAATAATGGTGCAGCCATGCAGCCCCACTCTTAAAGAACCCAGACCCCTGCACCTGGCTTCATTTTTTTTTTGTAATTTAAATTCTTTTTGGTCAAACTTGGTGTTCTATGGAAGAGGAGCTCCATGGCTAATTATCTCCAAGAGAAGATACTTCCTGTTCACAGAGGACTGCATGCACAGGAGGAGCTCACTTGGGAGGGTGAATGGTGATGTAGGGGAGCAGGAAGGTGAGGAGAGACATTGCAAGACTGCATCAGCTGGGTGAGCATCTGAGTAAAGGGGCAGTCTTGAGTCTCCTATAAAGCAAGCATTACTGAAGGGTGGTGTGGTACATGTATATGTCTGTGTGCACATGTGTATATATAAAAACATATCTTTTTCAGTGTTCAGTCCAGTTCCCAAATAATGCATGGGAAGTGTGAGGAAGGGGTTTCTGTTTTAGGGTGACCACCTTGTGGTAAGAGCACTAGAAACAACAACAACAAAAAAGGCAGTTTTAGTAACAGTTGCAGAAAAAAAAATAGGTAAAATCAATTTGGAATGTCCCAAATACCTTTTCTTCAGAATACATATTTTTACAGTCAAGCTATCAACCTGCAGCTTTGCATTTTATTTGGATAAATACTTGTAAGCTACATGCAGAGCTGCAGCTGACTGCTGTGGCACGGAGAGTTTGCAGAAAGTGCATCGTGAAGTGACTGGCCTGCAGATTTTCAAATTCAGATTGCAATTTTTAGATGCTGAGGTTAAATTTGAGAAGGGATGGATGTTGGGATGTTGTGTGAAATCTTGTACCTTGTACTCTTAGATTCTGTAGGTAGGTAAGGAGATGTTGCAGTTGGGCAGTTGCAAAGGGGGTGTGGTGTATTCCTTGCAGAGAGGCTGTTTATTTATCTTAAAGAAGTGTGGGGTTTTTTTTTTTTTTTTTAAACTGCTGTTGGTCTGTCTCTTGGAATTTCTCTAGCAGGTGGTGTTAGCAATTTTGTTTGATCTGCAATAGGATCTGTTTAACTCTCTTACACAAATGCAGAATGTAATTGCTGTCATTGTCTACCCTGCCCAAGTTAGTGTGCCTACTGTTCTGGCCCTGTTGGACAGGGACAGGCTTGTTAAAAACTTCAGGAATAAAACTGTTCATACTATAGCATTTTTGAGTTCTTGATGATCATTCCTTTGAGATGTGGTTCCACTATTTGGGCCTCTAAGGAGCCTGAGACAACTGTCCTGTTGTCTGCAATCCGTTGATATCTAGGTCTGCTGGCCAACTCATTCACTGTTTCAACACCTCTCCTTAGTCCTCACATTCCTTGGTAAGTGTCTTTTGCTTCAGAGGGATGATCTTCCCTCATTTCATAATGTGAATGGACTTCCTATGGTTTGTTTGGTGCCCATGCTTTGGAATTGAGATAATGCTTTGAGAAAAGGATGGAATAGGTGGTTATGGGGTTGAAGAGGAGAGTTTGTGAGGATTTGGTGCTGAACTCTTAAGGTTTGCGGAGAACAAGCCTCTCTAAAAGAACCTCACTAAGGTTTTGCCCTGGGAAATACTGATGTTTTTGTGTGTCACCAGTGTCTTTGATTTTGTGACTATTCTCTTTACACAGACAGTCATAGGAATATCGTAGTGAAGTGTCACAATATGGTAGCTACAATCATTTTGGTAATATTTAGTGGTGATAATTTCATCCTGACAGAAAGGGGTGGAAATTGAGGAGAGATAGTGATGTGTTTTCATCTGATGTTCTGCACTGCAGGGTCTGTTTGGTGTTCCAGAACTGAGCTGCCCAGAAGGATTTCAAGAAGCCCAGGACAGAGCATTGCAAGAATCAGAGCGGCTAGTCCAGAAGGCGTGTTCGACACCACCTGGGCCAGAGACTGTAATAATTTTTGATCAGCTTTCAGATAGCTTGTGCAGAGTAGCTGACTTGGTAAGTTAGATATTTTTTGTTGTTGTTATTATTGCTTGTAGCATTTTCTTTTAAACTGACTGACTTAATAAGCTTACACCATGTAGTTCCATTGTATTATTTTCTGCACTGCAGTAAATAGCAGACAAGATTTGTCACATTTTGTGTTAAAGACAGAAAACTAAATTGATTGCAATTTAATTGCAAAGGCTTTTACTGAATGATAGGTACCTACAAGTCCTGTCAAACTGTCTGGTTAATTTTAAGATGTATGTCAAAATAGTATAAAGGCCACAACAAGAAAAGTAGCAATGAAATCGGAATGGAAAACAGGATTGCTCTCAAAGTTAAAGCTGGCATTGAAATACACGTGTTTTTAAGATATGAAAGTTTATAGGTGAAGGTCCATAAAGAACTTACAGTTTAAAAGCAGCAGATGAAACTAAACAGTATCACCTTTTATTAGCACAAGAAAAAGATGCAGGTATTTTCTAGATCACAGTTTCTGTAGCCCACAGAATTATAGTACTTGGTCTGATATTTTGTATAACAAAATGATAAGTTTAATGAAGCATTTTGGTATTGCTGTCTAGAAACTGTTTGCCCAAAGTATCTTTTATCAAAGCATCTCTCTTCCTTTGAAGGAAGCAGATAGAGCCTTCATACTGAAATAAGTTCTTAATAAATAGATCACTGATAATTTTGACTTTGATTTTCACATTTTAACCTCTCTCTGTGTTTTCAGTTCTCAAGTCTTGTTTCTTATTCTTTTATAGATTTAAGACCTCTTCTGTGTCCGGCACTTTTTCCTTCTGAAAGTACTTATATACTCTGTCAAGTTACTAATTCTCCTTTTGTATCTCATCTTTCATATAGACTGTGCTTAATTCCTTTTAATCAATATCTAACCAAAACACTAATGTCAAGATACAGCGTTCATAGTTTTGTATCATTTTGCTGAGTTAAAATTACCTCCTTTGTGCTACTTTCAAGTTCATATCTTCAGTAGATGCAGAACTTACAGAACTCTAGAAGTAGTTTGGAGATTATCTCTTGGTGGGAATTTTGAGATATGTCATTCAGCACCCATTCTGTCAATATTATACAGGATTTCAAATGGAAATTCTGAGGAGTAAAATCTTAAGTGTATAACATTTTCCAGGTTGCATTTTCAATCAGACTGCAATCACACTGTTAAACAAAGTCAAACTTATTTCATGTACTTTCGGTAAAATCATGCTAAAATATCTTTAGTCTATTCCTAATCTTTTGTTTATCATCTCAATGCCACAACCTCCCTGAACTCATGTCTGCAGTCATGGAAGCACCTATCTCCCCAGCCCCCTTCTGAACTCCTTTAAGTATTGGAGACTTACTAAAAACCACTAAGTCAAATTCCCTGGTTTAAATCCAAAAGAACTTTTGGGTTTTCTGTTTAGGCATATTTTTTCCTACTATTTAATGATGTCAAATCACAGCTTGATGGCCTATACACAAGAGTAAAAAGGATTTGAAAGCAAACCTCTGTGCATATGTGGTGGTGTGTTTACTTCTTAAGTGTGGTGGGGTGTTTTTTCCTTTTGTAATAACATTTAAATCCACTGGAGTATCTGTGTTGTAAGGACTCTAAGTTACACACAGTACTAAACATGTTTTTAAGAAGTATATGGATTAAAGATATTTTTTTGAAAGACACATTCCCTGGCTTAATAGTCATCAGAATAATTTTCCAATAAGCTTTAATTTTTAGAAAAAAAGTTAAATTCTGCAAATAGATTGCAAAAAACTGTAGTAATAAATGTAAATGGAACTACTTGAGTGCAACTTAATAATTTAAGGATTTTTGTCTTTTTGTCTCACTGTTTTCTTCTTCTATATCAGGCTGATTTTGTGAAAATTGCCCATCCTGACTTTGCATTCAGAGAGGCTGCTGAAGAAGCTTGCAGGAACATTGGTACTGTGGTAGAGAAGTATGTTTCCTTCTTTCTCCCTCTCCCCCCACTATTTCCATATGCATCTTTAAAAATTACAGTAAGATCATCTGTTGTGGTGTAGTGGGTTGACCTTGGCTGGATGCCAGGGTCCCACCAAAGGTGCTCTATCTATCACTCCTGCTTCTCAAATGGACAGGGAAGAGAAAAATATAACTAAAAGCTTGTGGGTTGAGGTAAGGACAGGGAGATCACTCACCAGTTACTGTCACGGGTGAAACCGACTCAATGTGGGGACATTAATTTATTTCAAATCATATCAGAGCAGGATAATGAGAAATAAAACCTAAATCTTAAACGCCTTCCCCCCTACCCCTCTCTTCTTCTCAGTCTCAACTTCACTCCTGATTTTCCCTACCTCCTACCCCTAGCAGTGCGAGGGAACTGGAAATGGGCTTGCAGTCAGTTCATCACACATTGCTTCTCCTTCATTCTTGGGGGAGGACTCATCATACCCATCACTTGCTCAAGCATGGGGTCCCTCCCATGGGAGACAGTTCTCCACTAACTACTTTGACATGAGTCTTTCCCACAGGCTACAGTTCTTCATGAACTGCTCCAGCATGGATCTCTTCCATGGAGTGCAGTCCTTCAGGAACAGACTGCTCCAGTGTGGGTCCCCTGCAGGGACCTGATCCAGGGTGGGCTTCCCACAGGGTCACAGCCTCCTTTGGGCATCCACCTGCTTCGGTGTGGGGTCTTCTATGGACAGCAGGTTGATCTCTGCTGCACCACTAACTTCCATGGGCTGCAGGGTGACAGCCTGCCTTACCATGGTCTTCACCAGGGGCAACTCTGCTCCCTCTCCTTCACTTGGGGTCTGCAGGGTTGTTTCTCTTGCATATTCTCATGTCTTTCTCTGCTATTGCACATCATGGATGTTTTTTCACCTTCTTAAATACGTTATCACAGAGGGAGCTACCACTGTCACTGATGGGCTTGGCCTTGGGCAGCGGCATATCTGTCTTGGAGCCAGCTGGCATCGTCTCTGTTGGACATGGGGAAACTTCTAGCAGCTTCTTGCAGAAGCCACCCCTGTAGACCTCCTGCTACCAAAACCTTGTCATGCAAACCCAATACATCTATGAAAACAGCAATCAGGAAAAAAATATGTAGGAAGGATTTGCATGCGAAAACAAAGTGTTTGTATTGCTGTTACAGATATTTAAGGATTTAGCTTTCTTACAGTATCTCATGAAAGGTTATTCTGTTTTAGTTTCAATTTATGTTCTGAACAGTTTTTATGTTTTCAACTGACTGCATATCACTGAAACCCTTCCTTCAAAGACTCAGAGCTACATTTCTCTGGGACTTGTGACAGTTAACTAGCTGTTGTAAAGCATATGTACCCCTTCAGTGCCAGCCAGCGAGTGGAATATGTGAAAAAGGAAAGACAGTCTCCAGTTAAAATGAGTGTTGGAGAATATGGCTGTCCAGGGCTATGATTTTTGGTCCATTTATTTATTTTAATATCTTAAAAACCTGAAAGTTACTACTGTGGGCCTTGACTACCATGAATCGATTTTCCTCTCTTCTGCTCTTTCTCCTGAGAAGGTGGAAGGGGGTGATCTTTAACCTTCAAATACAGCATCCTTTCAGTGTCTTCCCTTCATGTGGCATTCAGGAGTAGCCTGCTTAAGTGAAAGTTTTACCAAGTAGTACTATGAAGGTAACCCAGAGTGTGCTGCTGCCCTTAGGATTCCTACTGAGACAGTGACTGGTTGACCTGGTGTCCCACAGTCTGTTGCAGAGGCAGTGAAGCCTTTCGTACTCTGAGGAAGGCAGCAGTGCACCAGTTCATTTAGTAAGACTTGTGAGTACCGTGGCTGGCTAAAAAGAGAATTCTAAGATTAAATTCAGCAGAAGCTGTTGCTTTGGTCTTGCCCACATGTTTGGAAAACCTTTCACATGTAACTGGATTTTTCAAGACTTATTACAGATGCTGTGCTCAATCTAATATGCTGGATATCAGAATACCACGTCAGATTTAAAATTTGTAGAAAGAAGGAAGTATTGACAGATTAACCTGAGAGGTTCATAAACTATTGTAAATGCTCAAGACTAGCTCTTGTTGAATGTTTTCTTGGGCAAATGGTATTCCTCAGGAACTACTGAAAACAGATACCTGCTTTTAGCCACTCTTTGACAGAGTGCTGGGCTTTTTATTTAGCACCTTGTGTAGAAAGCCTTTTTGGGAAGCACAGGCATGATGTGGTGTCATCATCTGTCTCTGAATTGGGTATTGGTAATGATTAAGAACATGTTATAAATGGAGCTTCAGAGGCTACCTGCACCTCAGCTGATATAAGAAGTTAGTGCTCAGGACTCTCAGACTGGGGGCTGCTGCCCACCAGAGTGGTGCTAATCTGTGTTTGTCTTTCATTCCCCACTTTGATTCCCACACAGATATCCAGGTCGACATATGTGCTAGCAGATCCAATGGACATAGTATTGTTGCACAGGGACAGTGATGAGCATCTGGAAACTCTCTGGGGATAGTATTAAGCTCTTAGTCTATTTCAGTGTCAGGCAACAGCACATTTTTCTGATGGAGAGCTTTAGGTTTTCTTTTAATGGAGTCCTTCCAAAATAAGGATTAGAAGACCATTCTCTTCTTACCTTTATGCTCTCACCATAATAATCTTTGTGCATAAAAAAATAGGATGTGGTAAATACAAGCAAGTCTAAAATCGACAGAGTGCTATCCAGAAGTATCTTCTTACTAGATGTGCAAGACATTTTCAATTCCTGTGTGTCCACACATCCTTTGTATACACATTTTGTAGTTTTTAAGTGTGGTTGTAAACCAGAAAGTATTTTGAAAATACACTTCCTGGTTTTTCATGTTGTTTCAGTAAATATTAAGCTCTTCCTTTGAATGAGTAATACCAAGGGACTGAAATATTATTGTTTGTGGCTAATGCATGATTCTTTTACTCTCTATCTTTCTAGATTAAATACAGATGTTGAACTGTGTCAGAGTTTGAGACGTCTGCTAGCTGATGAAATTGTTATGAGTTCCTTAGATCCAGAAACCAGGTACTTGTTAATGCTTATAGATGGAGATTTTTAGATAACATGAAAGTACAATAAGGAATTATTCTATGTTTTGTTAAATAATACAACTGGAAAACATACATCTCTTTCTAATTTATTTGTCACTACTAAATTACCTGTACAAGATTTAGGAACTCTGTAGATGTGTAGTCTTGATGTCCACAAGATATATTAACGGTGAATAACTGAGATCTGCAAAAACAACACGAAAGAGGGAACTTAACATTTTCTTCAATAACTTTTTGATTAAAATGAGGAGCTGTGGTGCATATATCAGTGGTTTTGTCAGTAGAAGTAGGGAACAGACTATATAACTTGATTTCAGTTTATAGAAACATATCTTTCAAAATCAGATAAAGTAAGCTTTAAATAAATATATTTATTATGATTGCTGTAACATGTTTTATTAGTTGCTTATTCAGTTATAGCTTTGAATTATTTCTTCTCTGACATGGTTAGACAATCTTAATTTTTTGAGTAAATTAATTCCTTCTTCCTTCTTTCCCCACAATGAAGGATGTTAGATTTGAAGAGGTCTGTTTCTGATCTGTTAGAATAAATGGAGTGTCAAATTAAAATGGTAATTTGCACAAATTGGTTGAATATCTAGATTAATGTAATGGAATTGTTTTGAATTACATTTTCAGTGTAGGTGACTAAAATAACTACAAAGTTTAAATCCTGTTTAAGTTAAGAACCTAAAACATAGGAAGTCTGTCTGCATAATAGCAATACTCATATAACTGTGTCACTTTCTGTAATGAAAATGACATCTAAATAACTACTAAGGGCAAAAATCTGTTAAGAAGTTATGCTTACTATAAAATGAGGCTGTTTTAACGGGGATTTACTGTATTTTTAGGCGAGTGGCAGAACTTTTTATGTTTGATTTTGAGATCAGTGGCATTCATTTGGATGAAGAAAAGGTAATTTTTGGCTACAATATATGAACAGAAATGTGCCTGACTACCAAAGACCATATAATGAAACAAGCAACATGAATCATGTGATACTGGGCCAGTTTGTCCTCCAGGATTCCCGCTGTCTTCTGTGGAATTTTGTCTTCTGAGAAGTGATCGATTTTGTGTATTTTAAATAACTTCTCAAGTGTGTGTGTTTGAATGTTTTGAAAATTAGTTGGCTGTTCTTCCCAGTTTGGCCCTCATCATTCCTTTGTTCTAAAGATTTGTAAGCAAGACCTGGGATTCTGCTGTCCTTGACTGGTGTCTGCCTTTGTCAGCTGCTTAGCTGACTGAACAACCTATTCACAGAGGGGGAAAAGCAGCACCCTGTGCACTGTGATGACAGGTTAATCAAATAGAGTGTTCTAGAAGGGATCAGATCTGTGTCCAGGCTTTCCTTTGGTGCTCGCATAACCAGAAGTTGTAAGTCTTACTCAAAATTGAATGTGTGGGCGTGGTCTGATTACCTCTCTTGGAGCTTTGACAGACTTTTGCAGTAGTTGGTGGTGGATTTGCCAAAACCATCAGCTTTCACCATGCTTTGTGGTATGGATGCTCTGTTGGATGTCTGTTCATAGCTCTTGTCCCTGTATAAAGTTAATACTTTATTTATTTGACTCATTCCCTCCAAAAAGATATGTACAAAGGCTCTTTCACCAGATATACGTGGTAAAGTTACTCTGAAGATTGTGGTTGTGATGGCATTTTGGAAAAATGCTTCTACAATACACTTTTCAAGTTAGTACAAAGCTTGGACTACAGGTTTTATTTGTGATTTGACTACTGGTTCTATGGTGCTTCATTCCCTTTCAGTTACGATTTCCCTTGCCCCTTATTTTGGCACATTTTCCTCTTCCCTGCCAGTTCCACCTTTCTTCTGTTGCTTGCAGTGTTCCGTTTCAATTCTCATTTCAGACTTCAGAAACCTTCACTGTCATAAGATGAAGTTTACTTTTTCTACAAAGAATTTCTGCTTTTGAAAACAGAACTCAGAAAGATGTGCTTTAAAGAGTAAGGGTGGAATGGGAGGATGGAGGTCTGCAGGTTTTGTCATTCTTTGGGCTTCACAAGTATGTTGTATCTGCACCCTCAGCCTTTTCTCTTGAGCTATGAACCCACAGGCAATAGAAAGCATACTCTGCTAACATGAACAAGTTCACTGAAGCAAATCTTCCTGTAAAGTTAAATGTGTGAAATATTGTAATTATGGTGTTAAGACCCTAAATCACAAAATCTGCAGGGAAAGGGTAAAATACCATAAATGCTTTACAGTCTGCAGACAATAGTGCAGTACAAACAGTAACAAGAGAATTCTAATTCTGTATCTATTTCAGGGTGCTAGTAGAATTTGTCCATCTCAGTGATGCTTCTTTTTTTCTCCTCTGGGTTTTACCTAGCAATCGTATTAGGCATAGTTTTATAAATCTTTCCAAGCAGCTGGCAAAGATTATGCAAATTCTACTTAAACTCCACTGTACACTTTCTTACTGCAGAAACTTAGGCATTTTCTTTCAAATTTCAATCCTGTGTGAAATTAAAGATCTGTATGAGCATCTGATCTTGTTGACTTCAGCCTTATGTTAGGATTTTGTTGATGCTGTATATCTAATATGACCTTAAATGTTGTATTTTCTGCTTCATTTCTGGAAGAGTCCTCTAAAGTTTTAGAAGTTTGAGTTCTGCTTGTACTATGCCTGAAGATGATATGTATTTTGTATTTTATTTTTCTTTCTTACAGCGTAAAAAGGCAGTCAACCTCAACGTCAGAATATTGGATTTATGTAATGAATTTCTGACAGGAACTCACCTTCCCAACAAGATTGACAAAC
Source organism: Megaceryle torquata (assembly GCA_024611175.1). NCBI lineage: Eukaryota > Metazoa > Chordata > Aves > Coraciiformes > Cerylidae > Megaceryle > Megaceryle torquata. The sequence continues at coordinate 14,952 of JANIJG010014862.1, forward strand.
ATGTTTTGCCAGAGCATATTCGGTATAATTTTACAGCTGAAGGCAATTGCTTACAAGTTGCTGGTTTGCATGCTGATTGTCCTGATGACCTGGTGTGTATTCCCTGTCTTTGCTTTGGCATACTCTATAACAAAAGTGCATATCATTTCTTTAACTTGTTACTGAGGCAAATGCATATGGTTTATGATTATGATGTTATGACTAACAAGGAAGAACTGTTTTAGAACATAATAATCAATGGCAGCTTTGTCTGTAGCAGCTATGAAATATTGGAGGTGGAGATCCTGAATGGTTTGTGGAAGAAGAGGGGCAGAATATGGGCCCTGGATTTCAGGCAAGAAGACTTCATGTTATTCAGTAAACTGGGAGGTGGGATCCCATAGGTGCAGCTCTGTTGAGTAAAGTTACTCCAGAAAGCTGGCAGTTCTTTAAAGGTAGCATCCTCCAAGCACAGGAGGATACTAAGCTGCTCAGTATCCGTGCATCCTAGTCCTTAGAAAGCCAAGCAGATGTATAAGGAACCAGGCCTGGCATACAGGGAATTCATGACAAAGCTTTGTCTCCAAAAGGCAGCAGACATGAGGTGGAAGCAGGTACAAGATAAAAGGGAGAAATTTAGAAATATTGCCTGTACATCCAGGGATGATGTCAGGAAGGCCAAAGCTTAACTGCAGTTGAGACTTACAAGGGATGTCAAAGGCATCAAGAAGAGCAGCTACTGCTGCCCTAGTACTAAAAGACTGCATGAGGACAAGGTGATCTCCGTGCTGAGTAATGTGCGTGACTTAGTGGCAGCAGACACAGGTAACGCTGAGATGCTGATTACCTCAGTGCTCACCAATGAGTTCTCCAGCCCACTGTACTTAGGGTTCAAAGAGCAGTAGATGAGGATCCAGTTTGGGATTACTTGAGAGAGCTCAATGTGTACAAATCCTTGGGACTAGACAGACTGCATCCAGGGGTCCAGAGACAACTGGCTATTGTCCTTGAAAGGCTTGCTGCCTTTGGTAGGCTGTGAAGATCAGGGAAGAACCCCAGTGACTGGTGGAGATAATATGTTTCACCCACCTTCAGAAAGGTCAAAAAAACCCCCAAACTGGGGACCTACAGGCAGTAGGAAGCTTATGGAGCAATTCAATATAGGAGATTACAGGCTGGATTAGTGGACAACCAGATCTGTAAAAAAACCTCCTCATTTCATGATTGGACTCAGTAGCGGTTAAGCGTACTCTACTGGTCTTTCAGGGGTCTGTCCTGGGACCTTGCCTGCTTAACATCTTTATCCGTGACCTAAAGGACATAGACACAGTGCTTGCCTACCAGATTTGCAGGTAATAGCAAATTGGGAGGAACAGTCAATATACTGAAAGGCAGGATTGACATTCAGAGTGTCCTAGAAGCTGAGGGAATGGTCCAGTGGGAACTTTATATAATTCAATAATAAGGGTGAATGTGAAGTCTTGCACCTGGAAAGGGAAAATTCCTGGCACTAGTAACAGTCTGGAACTGCCTGGCTGGGTCTGATCTCTGGAAAACGCCCAGAGGGTTGGTGAGCAGCAAGCTGAACATGAGTCAGTAGTGACCCTGGCAGCAAAAAAGGCCAGCAATGTCCTGGACTGCAGGAAAAAGGAAAGAGACAGAGGGAAGATGTTATAGCCCTTTACTCATCACTCTTTAGGTCTGACTTCAAGAGAGGCCACTGAGAACACCAGGAACTAGAGTGCTTGCACTGTGAAGAGAGGCTGAAGGATCTGGGCTTGTTTACCTTGTAGCAGAAGTGGCTTTGGAGGGACCCTTGACAGCAGCCTGCCAATACCTACAAGGATATAATGGAGAAGATAGAGCCAGGCTTTTCAGAGTGCTCTATGACAGGAGGACATGTGGCAACAGGCAAAAGCTGAAGTGAGAAATGCCAATTGGAGAAGTTTTTTCTGATCACAATACTCAAGCAGTGCAACAGGGAGGTCATCCTGTCTCTCCCATCTGTACAGAATTTCAGGACTGGATTGGAAAAAGCTTTGTGCAACTTGATCATGCCTCATAGCTGACTGCTTTGTGCAGGAGGTTGGATTAGAGACCTCCTGAGGTCCCATCTAACCTGAATTATCCTGAATAAACTTACTGTAGGTATTGCTAACAATGCTTTTCTAAGAGGAATTATTTTAGTTTGTTTATAAATTAAAAATTAATTTAGACTGTTTGAAATGTGACAGTGGTTCCTTAGTTTTTTTAGATGTGACTGCAGGAATGTATTATAACACTCAGGCCTTTTGTTTTCATTTACTGTATAGTTAAGTAATCCAGGTGACTTTGAAATCTTGTTTGTAATGAAAAAGATAAAAGCTTCCTGTGGTAGAACCTAAGCTGTAATGTTTATTTTCTGTAAGAAATTAAAAATTAAATTGTGTCATTGATAGGATGTAAATAAAGGAATAATACACATTGTGTGTCATCTATAAACTGTTGTCCTGAAAACAGTGTGATTTTGCAATTGCTACTGCAGCCATGAGTAATATAGCAATTAAAGAATGCAGTTCTCTCCGTTAGATCTTTGGAGGGGCTCTTTGGAAATGACATAATTTAGGTTGGAAGGGACATTTGGAGATTGTCCGTTTGAGTTGGATCCTGTTCAGGGCAGTATCAAGTAGAGCAGGTTTCTTAGTGACAGGTCCAATTGATTTTTGAACACCTTCCAGAGATAGAAGTTCCTTCTGGGCAGCCTGTTTGATCACCTTCAGTATTTTTTTTTTTCTGGATATGAAATTGTAATCTTCATCTTACAGCTTGTATCCATTACATCTCCTCCTCATGCTCTGCCCTTCCAAGAGCAGTCTGGTTGCATGTTCTCTGTGCACTACTGTTAAGTAGATAAATCTTTAAGATCTCCTTTGAGCTTTTTCTTCTTTAGTCTGGATAAACCCAAGTCTCTCAGCCTCCATTCTCTGTCAGTTGCGTCAGCCCCCTAACATCTTGTTGACCCTATACTGAACCCATTCCACTATGTCAGTCTCAGTCTTGTCCTGTGGAACCCAAATCTGGACATGTAGTCTGAAGAGTACCAAGCAGAGGGCAGCAAGCAGATCCATGAACCAGATGGCTGTACTCAGATTTCTAACAGGGCTCAGTATGCTGTTGGCCTTTGCTGCAAAAGACACACTGCTGAAGCATGTTCAAGGAAGGGGATTCATCTCTTAGTTTATTTGCTTTCTTAAAAGAATGAAAGCCTGGTGGAAGGGATTGAGGTAAAAAATGACTTGTGAATTATTAAAGTAGTATGTCTTAGAGACCCAGGACCCTCATTCTTGTTGAATATATTATCCAAGAGAAGCTTATTTCAAATGAAGACAAGCCTAAGTTGTTGCTAGATTTCTTAAGCATATTCCATATGTACAAAATAAAGATTATCTTCAATTAGTTTGTGAAACATAGAAAGCATTTTATCAAATTTTCTGGGGCTTGAGGTGATTTTTTTTTTTTTAACTGAGAGATAGTTATGAAAAAAACAAACCAGAAACAGATTGTCCTGTCCATAGGCAGATGGGCAGTCCCTAGCTTGCTACTTCAAAAGAAATAGGGCTTTTCTCTTCCTCATTTTTCTCTTCCTCATTTTTCTCCCCCTGACCCTGTCTCTGGTTCTTATCAGATCCAGAGACAGATAGCTTAACTGATGTACAATTTGGCTTTCTTTTCAATTTATTTTCAGAAGTCTTAGTGAGTTAAGACAGCCCAGAGTGGTCTGAGAAGCACAGATGTTGGCAGGAGAAGGGAAGCAATGAGCAGAGAGGGGTCTTTTGACGGGGCAGAGAACAGGACCCTTTTTGTCTGTCTTGGTCAGTTAGGTTGTCTCATTCCATTTTCTCATTCCCTCTTCAATAGATAAAAGAGCCATAATTGCCAGGCAGTCATAATTACTATTGTTGAAAGGCTTGAGACCTTTTCCCAACAATATCAGCTGAAATACAGATGTAATGCCAGATCTTCAGTTGCATCACTTGTTTCCATTAAAAATTACACTGTAGTCATGTGACCTTTTTATTTCTTTTTGTATTAGGTGCGAGAAGCTGCTTACAAGATTTTTCTTTACCCAAATGCTGAGCAGTTGAGACGTTTAGAAGAATTGCTTGCGAGCCGAAACAGTCTGGCACAGTTGGTTGGGTATGACACCTTTGCCCACAGGGCTCTTCAGGGAACAATGGCCAAAAATCCAGGTAAAAGGCATGCATAAAATCTAGGCATAAGGACATACTGAGAAATCAAATGCACCATGTTAAGTATGAGGTCAAAAGTTGTTAGTTTTTTGTCTGCTACTTTTGATACTTCTTCTAGTGAAGTGTCCTATTGTAGTTTTATTTTACTGTGGGCAATATTCATGCTTTCTATAAATGACAGTACTTGCTGAGTTGGAACCAGTGTTTTTGTTCAGAATCAATGCTCACTCCTTAGATTATGAAGTTGCCGTTATCTCACCATGTGACAAAGTAAACGTAGTACTACATTCTCTTGAAATGATGGCACAGGGGTCAATGGATTAGTTTGATGTTCTAAAAAGAACTTTCTTGTTCTAAGGGCACTTGTTTTATTTGGAATGTTTTGATGTAAACTTAACATCTTTTATGGGAAGAAATAACTTCCACCCCATTTTACTTTTAGAGACGGTTAGAGAGTTTCTGGAGAAGCTTTCTGAGCAGTTGTCTAAAAGGTATGTCTTTTTCACTAAGTTATTTTTCTAGCTTTACTCTTCAAAGAAAGGGACATGTGCATTAGTAAGCCAGTCAGTATTGGTTATTATATGCTCTGATAAAACAAGAAGTAAGACTTTCTCAGCTTTTTGAGGGGAATCATCAGCGTAGAATAAATTTTGCATCTGTGACCAGAGCACATGCAGGCTTGAATGCAGCAAAAGATGTGGCAAGAAATGTAGGCAACAGCAAGCAAGAAGACTAGATTTAGGTGTTGAACACCTGGTCTTCTCCCCATACACACAACTCCATATATTTTACAACTGTAAACAAATTGCCCTGTTTTTCATTCTCGCCTCTCTTAGTTTCTACTCAGCACAAAACAGTTACATCACTGTGTATAAGTGGGATGTATAGTAAGAAAGAAAATACTTTGGACGTATGCAGTCAAACTAAGAGGGACTTGATTTGAAGGTACATGAAGTAGAGAAGCAAAACTGAAAAGTTCTTTTACCATAGTATATGGGCTGGCCATTTTATAGAGTACTATCAATCTGTGATGATAGGCATTTTCTTATGACAGAGCATTATTATGTACTGTATTCTATTGCTCAAACTTTTCATTAACACTTTCATCATAAAAATATTTTTCAGAACTCAGAAAGATTTTGAGATGATGACAAAGATGAAAATGAAGCTTAACCCCCAGAATTCAGTAAGTTAAATTTTGATATGTAGGTTTTGGTTTTGTTTTTTAAATACAGCGTATACTAACCTTGTTCTATGAGAAAAAGTAACTGTGTTTTAGTGTGCGACACATTGTACCATTAGAAAGAAAAGCTTTCTGTTTTCTGTCTTCAAAATGCTTTTTGACTGCTTAGCTGCCACTTGTATTAAAACCAAGCATTGAGTGCGAGATAGCTGTTGGTTTATACAAAATGATACCAAGATAACTAAAATTTAAAGTGGTGAAAGTTAATATTACATTGTTTTGAATTGATTGACGCATTTGAAAGATAAAGGCTCTACTTTAGGTTAGATGCATGCCCAGTCTGCATACTCTGTTGTAGGTATCCTAGTTCTGTATACAACTAGGTTTATCCTTTTATTTGCATAGAGTGTATTTCTTGAAGTCTGGTGTGAAGTCCCATTATTTATTTGAATAAGAAGTATTATCTTTATGCACATGTTAAAAAAAAGGTTTCAAGTTATGACATGTGATGCTATTTCTGATGATGATTTTAGTGCTGAATGATTCCTATTATGTTTTAAAGTTCCATGACCTGTCAAAACTGCAAAAATATTCAAAGGAAACAATACTTTTACTTTGAGTTCACTTGCTGTCCATTATTGTAATTATAAACTGGAATTCTCTTTCAGAAGCTGATGCCGTGGGATCACCCTTACTACAGTGGGGTCCTTCGAGCTGAGAGGTAAGCTCCTTATGTTCATGATTGTAATGCAAATGAGTGTCTTAATTTTATTCCTTGCAATAAGGATAAAGAAAGTCCTCAATGTAAATAGGATTTCCTTCTTTGAAGATGTATTTCAATATGAAAAAGTAAAAGAGTATCTGGTAGAGTGGTTGTTTGTAACATTTCTGTTACTTATGGAATGCCTGTTGCAGTTTTTAGCTCCTCTGTTGCTTTACAGGAAAGTATTGTCCCTCTTTGAAGATACAAGAGGATGAAATAGTTTCAGAACAGCTAGAAAATCCTTATTCTTGTTTCACTTTTAGCTCTTAGCTGAGCTGTAGTAATGTTTCAAAATAAATTTTGATCACTATACAATCCAGCTCCTCTTCAGATTTTAACTGTATTGTACTTTTTGCTGAACGTGCACCTGTCATCCCCTTCTACAGACTTGAAATAGCAGCTTCTTGAATAGATCTTCAGTGTTTATGGATAGAATTCATTCTCATCTCTCCTGCAAAACTGAGAAATATATCCTTTATGCAGGCTTAAAATAATGCACAAGACTTCTGTACATAATAAGATGCGAGCTCTGAAAGATGTGAGCCCTACATATTGCTTTTATTAGATCAGCAGTGGTGACCTTTTAGGTTTGTGTTGGAAAAGATAATTTTCAGTTGTTCTTTCACAAGACGTGGAAGAAAAATCTTCCTTCACTGCAGATTTATAGGTTTTTGATTTTAAAACAAACTTAGACTGGATGTATCTGATTAAAGTAGTAGTTTAGTCTGGATCAGAAAGCTATGGTAGTATAGACATGGCATGGAAGGATTGCCAGCAGTTGGCTTGGCTGTTCTGTTGCTTTCTTGTACTTTGTTACTGAGGCAGTAGTTTTATGAGCAGCAGCTCTAATATTGGCCTTGTCTTAAGCTACTGTGTACTCAGATGGGACCTGAGCTATGTATGTACAGCAACGTTCATGTTCTGGGTGTGCAGAATTTACTGTGCAGGAGAGGGAGATGGGTGTCCAGCTTCTGGGTCTGCTTCTGGTAGTTAATGCCAGAGCACATAGCACTCCACAGTGTATGCATAGATTGCTTGTTTGTGGCATGGCCTGAGAGTGACAGCTTTTGTTTTAAACTGGACAGGTAGCAGGCATGCTTCTGTAAAAGTGAGAATTAAATAGTGGTTATTTTGGAGGAGAGTCAAGGTCCATCTAGCTTCAAATCCTATTTTAGCAGTGGTCAGTAGCAGTCTGTGGAAGAGTATTGCAACACTCGTTCAAGATACTATTTTGTAGCTTACAGATCTCCTTTATCTTGCCTGTATAGTGTCTTGAAAACAGCAAGAATTACATTCTGATTCATAGTGCTTAAGACTGCTGTCAAATATTGATGGAATTTATTGTCTGCTGATCCTATAATGTCTGCTTCCCCTGTTTTCAGAATTAGTGTGTCCATAAGGGTTAGAGCATTAGATCTAGAAGTCTCTGTGTTTGTTTCCTTCTCCTCCTGGAGGAGTGTCTTCTGATACTGTCTTACTGTCCCTAGATCATCTCATGGAACTAACCATATTGTAATTGAGTTGCTGATGATTACAGATAGATTATTCTGCTCATTTTGGCATTAGGAAGAAAAACATTTGATTTCCTTATGTACTTTGAAGAATGTAGGATATTCACATGCATTTGGACTATTGAATTTTAATGACTTTTACTGTCATATTAGGTCACCTTTATTTTCACTCTGCTTCTACTGTTCTTACCGATTCTGCTGTTTTGTAAGTTGAACAGCAGGAGGAGCTCCAGGCTTACGTCACAGAGTACGTTTTTCTTTCTGTAAATTTAGCTGCAATAATTTTGTTTCTGTCAGCTTTCACTAAGTCTCTTCCCTGGAAACTTGATCCTGCTTCAGAAGTGTAAGTCTCCCATTGATGGTAACAGGATAATTGCTTTTTTTTTTTTTTTTAATAAAAAATTATGTTAAGTAATGTAATGGTTTTGTAGCTGCAGTTGAAGTGGCAGATAGATGTCAGTATAAACATACATTTAAGAGAAAATGTACACTAAAGTCTGAAATTCATGGTAGTAGTATCTTAAAAGAAAGAGTAATTGGGAGAACCTCAAGAATTTTGGCAGGCGAGGGTAACAAAGCAGTGAATGCTAGAACATGCTTCAGCCTCTGACAAGTAAGAAGATGTCTAGTATGTATATTATAAAAATAATACGGTTGAGTTTTAGTGCAGACAAGTACCACAGTATTAATTAAAATCCATTACTTCTCAGTAAGAGCAGCTGCAGTTATAACTAATTCCCAAGGCCCTGATCTTGCAAAGATGTCTTGCTGATGACTTCCAGGTCATAAAAAAACCCCCAAAAGCTGGAAGAGACCCTTTGAGGTCTACTATTTGCCTTGAAGGTGGGATTGACTGTGTTTAAGGCACTTCTGATGGAGACACAGAACTGTTCTTGACAACTGTCAATGATGAGCACCAATTAGACTAATATTTGGTGTTGACTTCTGTTTCCCTAACCTTTGGTGCTAACCGGGCTGAGCCAACTTTGCTGGCTATAATTCACTGTTGGGATTTTTGCCAAAATGTGACAGATTTTATTCAACTTGCAGCTGGGATATGCTTGGAGGGTATTGCACTTTGTACTGGTCCATCTCTTTGGGACTGCAGAAATGTTCAAAAAGACTGGCCTTGGGGTGAAGAAATCAATGCCAAAATAATCCAGTTTCCTACTGGTTAGAAAAGAGAAGCCTCCACAGCAACTGCAAGTATTTTGGATCTTGGGGTGACCAGCTGAGCAGAAATTAGGAATGACTCATGTCCTCTCTTCTTGGGATTGTATATAGGCTGCCAGCTTCAGGGGAGAGTGGGCAACACTTCTGGTTTTTCAGAGGGATAGGTTCAATACCAAGGTATCTAAACATGATTGGATGTTCCTCAAGATGCTAAAAGCTGAAACTAATGTTGAAGTTTGCAAGTTACTTGTAAATAAACTTGTTTATGACTGCTTTTTGTTAAATTATTTTTAGTTTTATGAAACAGTGCTCTTTGTTGGGAACACCACATGGAAAAATAGCCCAGACCCTTTGTGGAATGTCTGAGAAAACCGTCACTCCATTCAAATTGAAAGCTGAAGTGGAAAAATAATGCAAAATTTAAAACAAACCAGAAATCTTTCAACCAAAGTGCTCATAGAGAAGGAAAACTTTCCATAACTACCTGTGTATAAGCAAGGGAAGGCATGACTTCTATTAAATCAACCAAAGTAGGTGCAAAAAGTACACTTATGAGTCACCAAACTAGTGTACTAAGCTTTTTGGAGGAAGACCTGACAGTTATTAAAGGCTTGATCTGAAGCAGAATCCAGGTTTCAAGAATTATTTCTTTATTCAAAACATCATGGAAAGACAAATAAATTGTTGTTGATTTCAAAACAAAGTCAAATCTAAACATTACATACAATGTTGATACCAAATCAATAATCTGAATTTTCCCCCAACCTCCTTCAGAATACTCTATGAAGTACAATTAACAGAAAGAAAAAGTGACTGTGAGATACAGGTGCTAGTTTATGGTTGATGAGAGTACAAAGGCTTTCTATTATTATTATTTTTAAGAAATCCAGATTCTTCTATAAATCATGGTTAAGAGTCTCCCTTCAGGTAAAGAATTAAATTTCATACTCTGGCATGTAATGAAAATTGGAAGGGGTTTTCCTTGTCTTGATCTCTTTAAGTTAACCTGAGGGGTTCATCTCCTTTTATCTTCCACTAACAGGATTTTTCAAGTTTCTTTGGAAGTTTTGACAGAATCTGTTTTATTAGAGGTAGTTAACTTAATGTTCTATATTTTCATGGATGTGAACAGGAAAATAATTTTTCAAGTCAAGATATATCAGGGACTACATTTAATAGCCACCAAAAATCAGGATACATTTAATAGCCACTGTTTGTTTGAATTGCCAAGCAGCCAGTCTGCAGTTGTTAAGTCTGAATGCTCATGTTCTGAAGCACAGTGGTCCTTACTCAAATATCCCTAATGTCCAAGTTTATAAAAAGCATTCTTAATAGAATAAATAAAAGTCATGCTACACAAAATAGTCTTAGTTTCGTTAGATAGGTACAGCTTAAATGAAAGTGATTTTAGAAGTCTACATTTTATTTAGACTCATTGAAGTCATACAAGCTTACAAATAATTATTTATAATCACATATTACATCTTTGTTCTTCACAAGGACACAGTCTTTTTTTTGAAGCCTGATGTTCTTGAAGAATAACCAAACCTCATTGTGTCAGTTAACTTCTTTTTAAAATTGTTTTTTACATTGGTTTGCCTACATTACTATTTTTAAAGATAGTGCTGGGCTGCATGCTGTAAAAGTAAGGTGTTTGGATTTTTTACCATAGTTTATCCTTTAATATAAAGCAGGAATTTACGTCAAAGAAACTGCTGCTTTCTTTGATATTTCTGCTTTCTTTTCGAGGGTGCTGAGATTTCTCTTTGTAAACTTTCTGAGCTCCCATTCTGACATAAAGTACATAAGAAAATTTTCATTCTTAACTGGGCTTTGTTACAAATACAAATGCTTGGGTGTTTTAAATTGGATGTTCAGAGTGAATTAAGTTACTGGAATACATTTTAAGACAAAATGAAAGCAGAACAAACTTCTTTTGTTAATTTTTGTGCTTCTGAGTCTTTCACAGTTTTGGACATTTAAGCATTTAAAGTTATGCAATTCTACAGGAACAAGAAAATAGGGTTCATTACTAAAATAAAAGGTATTACTTTTAATTCTTGATATTTTTTTAAGTCAAAGTAACTAACTCAAAGTTTGGCGCAGAGAAAAATATTCATTTCCACTGTAGATGAGTTCATGTATATATTTGTTGATTCTGTTTCTGTTATGTTCAAAGTGAGACTTATATACTGGTAATATGATATTTCCTATATCTAAACTAAAAGCAGGGGTTTTTTTGTTTGTTTGTTTGGTTGGTTGTTTTTTGTTTGTTTGTTTTGTTTTACAAATATCTAGTCATGTAAAAATGCAATCTTGATTTCAGGAAGTCATCTTCTAGGTTAATAATTGTCTTTTCTGGTGTATATGTCTGTAATGGATGGAAATTTTGGTATTTCCTTTTCCCTCTCTTCCAAAAGGTCTTTCAGATCCTTTAAGTTTCACTTCAGGTTTTAAGAAAATTTATGTGCTCAAGTTCAAGGGTAGTTGGGAAAACTTTGTAGTACTGCAAGTATCAAAACCAATCCATACCTGTTTTTTGACCTTGGATACTATAGAAGAAAGGTTCTATGGTAAGAAATCTTTGACTGGAGTTTGTAGTTCTCTGCAAAGTTCTGTAGTGATTCATCAGACCACAATTCTTCCATTTTCTTTGCCTGCATTTTCAAAGGCATCTTCCCATAGAAAAGGCTGTGCTGTTCATCCTCTTGGGGCTCAGGTATACAACATTCAGTCTAGTCAGGGAAACTTAAGTTCCAGAGAGGAGCAAGAGCTCATAGCTGACCTCAAGATTTCTGCTAGTTAACTCTAGTTGGTACCTTGGTACACCTGAAAGTGGCATTATATTGGTGTCTGCTGTTCTCTGGTGACATAGGTATCCTAGATGCCTATTTGAAGCACTCTGAACCACCCTGAACTCAAAATTTAAGTTAAAGGATGTTTGATTCTTGCCCTGGTTTGCTTAGCGGACCTGAATCCTTCTTCCTTCGGAAGTACTGTAACCATATTTCCATGTATTCTCCAGCTCTGGAGCAGGCAGTACAATGTTCTGCTGGTGATGGTAGTATGCCATGTGCGTCATCCTCCCCATTGAATTCTGCTCGGCTGGTGCAGCAAGCAAGCTGCAAATTACAGGTCCCGTTGGTTTCCAACAAAGATTTTAGCTGTCTGTATCCAGAACAGTAACCTTTTTTGCTAGTAGCAGTAACCCTTAGCAGAGATTTTACTGGTAGCAGAATGCCTGTTAGTGTAGTTCAGTATGGGTTGTAATAACTTCCTTTCTGATTTCTTTTCCCAAAAATACTTGAATGCATTTCCTGTTGGAAGTAAAAATTGTAGCTTGGCTGAATAAATAGAGGCAGGTTGCCAAAGAGTGACCAGAAAGAGTGTGCTCATATTAAAGTAGCTGTTCCTTGCAGTTAAATTTTTATTTTTTTACTATTTCTTTTAAATAGAAAAAACAAAGCTAGACAACTACCCAAGCCCACAGTTGATAATAACAGCTTGAAAATCATGCATAAAATAGTGATTCTTAGAATGGTTGCTACTTTAGCATGTAGTGTAATAAAAATAATTATATGCACGGTAGGGTCATCAACAAAATAATTATTAACATGTAGATTATGAAGATTGCTTTACTCTGACCAGTGAGTAGTTCAGCTGCATGCTAAGCTGTAGTAGTTTGGAAACTCTGCTGGTTTTGTATAGAGTCGGTTAATTAATTAGCTAAAGTTTTTATCCCTTCATTCTATCAGTAGAGAAGTAATGTGCAGTGGAATGCCTTGTTTTGGTAAGGTTTTGTTGAGAGGCTTTTGTATGCATTTTCAAATACGCTTAGTTTCACATTTGAAAAAAATGATCAAAGAAACACTGTACACCTGGGATAGAAGATGGTGAACTTTGAGTTTCCCCTTTAGCTTCAGGAGAAATTAATTTTACAGTCTTGGATCAGCCCTCAAAAAGGCTCTGCATCCTACACAGAGAAGCTCTATCTTTGTTATAGGGCATCTTAAAGTGCTAAGGGAGTGTTTGATAGAAGTCTTCATCTTGGAGTTTTATGTGGTCTTTTAGATAATCTGGTCTGGGTCAGAGAGTATTTTGAAGATAAAACCCAAGACCCTTGAACAGCATTAGAATTTCCATTCAAAGGGCTGAGAGAAGAAGGAGGTTTGGCTTGCTTGTCACAATCACAGTCCCTGTTGCTGCCAAGAAGTTGTGCTACAGTGTTTTAGAATTTGAACACTGACATGCTGTGTCTGTGAAATGTTCTGTTCTTGCAGTTTCGCTAAGGTGATGAAGCTGTGAATAACTGAGGTTGGGTAATCATTTGCTAGCAAGCAGATGATTTTTTCCTGTCATCTGGAAATGGTGACATTGTTAATGGCTGCTACTGTTTAAGTGCCTGGAATCAAGCAAGAATCTTCAATAAGGGAGCACGTAGTTTGTAAACTCTTCCATTTACCACCCACACACTCTAGCCAGAATTCAGATTTACAGATCTAGGAGAGACTGTAGGATTTCCTGCTCTGCTCATTGAGTATTCTCTCTCTCCTTTTTTTTTTTTTTTTTTTTTTTTTCTGAGAATGATTCAAGTCTTTTAAATTAATTTCTTCCCTTTTCCCTTTTGTCCTCAAATCTTATCTAATGTTACACCTTTCATTCTGCAGTGAGTAGCATTAAATATTGAAAGTGTGGGCTCAGAGAAGTCAGACATATGCTTGCTCTTGCCCCTGAAAGGCAAGATCATCTATTAATACTAATTCCAGGAACTGAGTTTTTGGTTATAGGGCATCAGCTTCAGATAGCTGAGGTTTTGGGTAATTTCTGTTTCTAAATAAGCCCAGAGAGAAGGTTTTCCTGGAATCAGTGCAAGTTTGGGGTTAGTTTTTTTTAAGTGATAGCTGATCTTACTTGATTTGTGAAAAGGGAGCTCACGTATGAGGTAGGACCATATTCAAAATTGTGAATCAGATCTCTGTTCTGGTGTCTGGAATGATTCTTGCTTAGTTGGTATAGACTGATGTCAGAGGAAGATTTTGAAGATATACTCTCCATTTCCTGGAGCAGTAGGTTTTTTTCAGTAGCCTATACTAATTTTGAAGTGTGTTCATTATCATATGATTATGAAAATTGCATTATATTATCGTAATGACCTATGGCTTGCAGTGGCTAGCAAACAAAGAAACTATGGATGCTGGATAACTTAAGGTATAATAATCAGCACAGGCTGCTGTCAGGATTGTCCAAAGGCAATTTAAACATCAGGCTTGTGTCATGAGATACTAGTTGCTATTTGAGGACTTTTCAATATGTTTGTCTTTGATCTTTGTGTGTACCCTGATGTAGTAGGGAAGGCAGAAATGGAGAAATAAGTGAAACCAGAACTAGAAACATTTTTTTTGGCATTCTGTATGAAAAATATTGGTTTTCAAAACTTCTTAAAATTTTCTGTTGGCAAAAGGAATATTAACATGCATCTTTCATTATATGTGGGAGAGGCTCGGTCCTAACAGTGTTCTACCAGAACTGACTGACATGAACTTTGCGTAGTTATTATTAAAGTGGTTTCATCAGGACCTCATTGTACTCAAAATGTCAGATTGTGACATCTTCAAACATTAGCTGGGGTAGGGGACTTGTTCCCCTGGGGAGTCTGCCTTAAGCCAAGTGTAGTCTGTTACTGCTGTTTTCATGTGTGGGTGGATAAGTATTGTGCTTTTCCAAAAGACAAAACTATTACACTCCCCACTCCCTTCTTTGCATAGTGACAGTGTATTGCAAAATACAAAAAAAAACCATCTCCCTATCCTCTTCATCATGGGGTAAGTTCATGGGGATGATGCACATGTTCAAGAAGTACTGAGAAAGAGGAGGAAATAGTCACTTCTCCCTGTAATACGTTAATGTCAGCTCTTCTTTCCCTATAGAAATATCACTGCTTTCTGCTGCTAGTATGTATCTGCATTTTTGACAGAAATGGAACATAAAGTAAAGGCTGGATAGGGCTCTGAGCAACCTGATCTAGTGGGAGATGTCCCTGCCCATGGCAGGGGTGTTGGAACTAGATGATCTTTAAGGTCCCTTCCAACCCTGATGATTCTCTGATTCTATAAAAGTAGTTCCAGAGTTCTTTCCCGCTGCTTACACCCCCCCCCAACACATGTTAATCCAGTATTTCAACTGATGTGGTAATCCTTTGCAGTTAGTGTGAAACATTGTCCTCCTCTGACAAAGCTGGAATCTATCTCATACTGCAGCTGTGTGGTCTTAGTTCTAGGCTCCGTATGAACTCTTCACAGAATTGCAGAATGGTTGAGGTTGAAAGTGACTTCTGGAGGTCATCTGTTCCAACCAGAGGGCTTCACACATGGTCAGTATAGTGCTTGCAGGGCTGATTGAAATGAGCCCTCCAAAAGGCCCTGCAAAGATCCCGCATGCAACCTCCATGTGAAACCACTCGAGCATGTCTGTATTACTCTCCTGGTTCTGAGGTAGCTTTGTAGCTGGGCCTTGTGTTCCACCTGGATTAATAAACCATTCCGGAACTTAAACGAAGGTACAGAAAATTTGGGTGGCTCTGCAGAAATCAGTGTGGGACAAGCAGGGTTTGGGGCACAGCCAGAATTACTAAATGCTACTCATCTGAATTGGCTCTGAGGAGATGTGGCTCTAGTTTACTACTGACTTCAAGGCTGAGTTAGGACTAAAACTGAGGTATAACTTTGTCTTTTTTTTTATATAAGTTTTTAGTTATACAGGAGGAGTATCATTGCCTATTCTTCCATCTTTAATTTGGAATAAATATATTTTAAAAAAATAAGAACAGTCATGTTTTGCGGCTTGGAAGGGTTTATCTGGAGAAATCCTGCTTCACATTATAGCAAACTTCTGTTGAGACAGAACTTTTATAGTGAACTTTTCATTTATGGTCAATCCTTAGTTAAAGAAGGAATTATTTGAATTACAAATGGGAAAATGAGTTTAATATTGACAGTGGTATGTAGGATGATGGTATAAGATTGTAAAATGATGTGAGAAAACCCAGTCCTAAACTATTAGAGAGGTTGTTATGACTCGCTGCTAAAAGGTCTTATTTTTCCTCTTTATTAAAGGGTCATTTTAACAGGTCTTGTAGTCTGTATGCAGGGAAAACTTCAGAGCAGAATCAGAAGAGAACCAAAGCACTTACCGGTGGGTTTAATTTTTCATGGTAAAACTCTGAGCAGAAGGTGATCACAGAGTGATACTATGAAAATCTGGAGACATATGAGATTTACCGGCTGCAGCTTTCCAGAGAGTGTCTTTTTATCTATCTTGATCTAAAGTGATTTTTTTCATGCTTATTTTTGTTCTTTTGATTTAAAGACTTTTTGAGTAAGAAGGAAAATGTGTGTATTGCAGCATGAGGAGTGTGAATATAAGTATTGCTATGCATATTGAAGAAGTTCTGTTAGTATGGTAGAGGCAAAATCTGATTTATTTTATATGTTCTAGTATAATTAAAAAAAAGAATGGAAATACATCAGCTTTAGCTTCTTTGCATTTGTAGTGTGAAAATAAGCAAAATCCTCTAACTGAGCATACCTCTGTTTTTGATAGATGTTGCTATGGTAGTTGCAAAATGCTGCTAGAGTACATCTGTGATAAAGATAACATGATATAAAGGATACTATAAAAATAAACCAAAATACATTGACATATTCAAGAATGGGTGCCGTGGCGTGGAGAGGTAACCCCACCCTGCTGTGCATCACAGCGCAGTGGGGCTGAGTAGTGAATTGTAGCTGCAGTTGTCAGCAGCGTATTGGCAAATGCAGTATCCCCAGTGTTGTTTTGTTTGTTTTTAGGTCTTCTGTGTGTGGGACTGGGAAGAAAGGGAAGGTAGCTAAGTGGCTGGGGACCAGCAGACTCTTTCATAGCCTTTTGATCATAGGCCTTAATATAGCATGATTCTCATCTTTGGTGTTAAGCTGTGGTACTGTAGCTGATGCATGTTTAAATTTCAGTGACTAGTTTCCTTGTCATTAGGAAGCAAAAAGCACAAGAGTATGAAAGAAGATAGAAGTGAGGACTGTGACTCTCTAGACTTGAACAGGCTTTACTCTGAGACCCTAGAAAACGATATAAATAACTTTAGAGTTGGACTTTGTATGTGAAATGAGGGAGCCAGAACATTTTTGCCATTTGGAGTGTGCACACACCTACAAGCAGATTCCAGTTCTGATTTTGCTATTGCCTCCAAAGAGTTGCGTGATCCTGGGCAGCTTGTGGAAAGTGTAAGTTTGCAAAGGATTTGTTTGCTTGATAGTTTGTTTACTTTTTAGGGTCAGAGTCTCAGGACCTTTGAGCCCATGTAAAGGCTGCATTCCCATTTCTGGACTACTTTTATACTACTGGTTTTTGTTCATTCTCAGTTTCTGTGTGTGCATGCAGATGCAGGGTGTCTTCCTCCTCATGTGAGTCTTCTGTGCTACAGTGTCTTAAACATGCTTGTTTAATGTTAGGCTCAGGAGGCTTGGCCATGTCACTTACTGAAATCTTTGTGTGGCTCAAAGCTGTTAAGATACTTTTTACGTGGTTCAGAGTGTCCCTAGAGCTTGAGGTGTGATTCATGCATGGGAGGTGATTGTATCTCCTTAATGTTTCTATTGCTTTGATGAATGATAAGATTGCAGAGTCAGCAGTATTTGCTGGTTGGTTCCCTGCCCTAGCTGAGGATTTGGTTTACACCACAGCCAAAGCCACCTCCATTTTCTGATCAATCACATGGTGCAGCCTTGGCATGGGAATGGCACTTGAGTTCTGGTGGCCTCTTGGGGATCAGAAGCCACAGCCTGGCCATCTGTGGTGTTGTCATGGTCTGTCTGAGCTATGTGTTGGCCACATCTTCAGAAAATGATAGTCAGTATCTGCTAAATTTGGTATCTAAATTTGAATATAAGAAAAAATGAGTTACTGTGAACCACAGTGACATAACCATTCTGTGGTTTACTTTCACTGTTTGAAAAATGAAGCCAAGCATGCTTAATAAGCCTTGAGGCTTACCCAGTGTATTTTGTCACATCCTATGACTTGGAGGTGGGGACTCTGTAGTTTACATAGCTCAACTAACTGTTTTGGGATTCTTGTATTTCCTTAGGTACAACATTGATCCTGGCTTGTACTGTCCATTTTTCTCTCTTGGGGCATGCATGGAAGGTTTGAACTCTTTGTTCAGTCAGCTCCTAGGAATCTCACTTTATGCTGAACAGACACAGAGAGGAGAGGTTTGGTCTGAAGATGTTCGAAAGTTGGTAAGTATTCTGGTACCCAGCATCTGAAATGACAAAAGGAAGGAAGCCATGAGTCAGATTTTGATTTTAGATTACTTGGGTACCTACCAAAAGCACAGACTAGTCGTCTAATTTAACTTGGAAGTTAGACCTCAAGGGCTTTGTCTTTTGTATGCTTGGTACTTTATGGCCTTTATAACACACCTCTGTGTGAAGATTCCTGATTCAGAAGCAGTTTCTCATTTTGAAGATTGCTGTTGTACCTTTCAAGCCATTCTTCTGAATGAGCCCTGCTAGGTTTTTTTAATTCATTTTGTAGATGACTGTAGATCACTAGAATGCTGTAAGTACATATGGATTCTAGCAGTCGTGTCTTTGCCTCATTTTTTTTATTCTCTATGTCATCTTTACTTTGAGATCTGGTTTTATGTCTTTAGTTTTCTGAACACTTTTTAGGGGAGGATGGAAATAAAAACTTAGACAGTAATTTACTCATCAAGTTCCCAGATTCCTCTGTTGCTTCCGTCCATGTATTCACTGCCATATCTTCTTCACTGCTCTTCTGTCTCCAGTGAGAGCTGCTGTTCTTTACATCCTGTGGGTCAATTTCTAACTGCTCCTTAATTTTTTATTTTTATTTCCATAGTAAATCAACTTCTGCTACTGTTGACTTTTCAGAAGTATTTTAGGGGCTACAGACAGTGTTACTTTTAATACTAATCTGTCACTAGTTTTGAGTGAAATGCAGAAATGGTTGTAGTTTGAGGGACAAGTTGTGAATTGCATATATATTTTCTTCCAGCTACATTTCCAACAGATTTTACATTAATTATTCACACTTTATTTGTCACTCATTATAAATCTTTGGATTAGAATGCCATGTCTTCAATTTACATATCTTATCAGTGCTTTTACTGTGGAAATAGTAATACTTTTTTCTTCTTCTTCAGGCTGTTGTTCATGAAACTGAAGGTTTGCTTGGCTACATCTACTGTGACTTCTTTCAGCGACCTGATAAACCACATCAGGTAACATTTATAATCGGATTCTAGTGTGGGTTTTATTTAAGTAATGACTGTAGCATTACGGCCATTGATATTCAATATAAGTTTAGTAAAAGTTATCTCAATTTAAAATAAATTAATCAGGGAAAACCTGTATCTTTAAATGTGGTTTTAAGTAAAATATTTTTGTGAGTAACCTTTCATTTAAAAATGTCACCTGATAGACTGAATTCAGACTTTCTGTTCTACAGAATGGCAGGCACTATGAATATCATAGAATTCTGCATAGGGAAATGGTAGATTTTTAAATATCTATTTTCTGGCCTACTACTTGCAAGTAAAAACAATCTGAAATTTTAATACTCTTTAGAGGTCATAGCTTGTAATGACAACTAATTTTTATTCAAAATCCTACTTAAAACTCTAAATGGTTCTAGGTGTTGTGGTTCAGTAGCCCATCCTGCCTTAGTGCCAGTGTATTAACTAAATGATGCTATACAATAGACACTTCACTTTGTAGAAGCATCAGCAAACTACCACCTT
Source organism: Megaceryle torquata (assembly GCA_024611175.1). Taxonomy (NCBI): domain Eukaryota; kingdom Metazoa; phylum Chordata; class Aves; order Coraciiformes; family Cerylidae; genus Megaceryle; species Megaceryle torquata. Next base: position 34,609 of record JANIJG010014862.1, read on the forward strand.
TAGTGAGGTGGTAAGTGGACAAAATTTAAATTTACATTAGTTTAATATATTACTCTGTTCTGCTGATATTTCACAATATACTAGGAGTGTTGTGCAGTATTTATTTTATAAAGAAGTTACTGCTGAAGATTCAGGAGAGAACCTAATCTATAAATGATGGATCTGGCACATGAGTAAATATTTTTGAGATAGTGATATTTTTTTAGAAAAATTGAGAGGTTTTGATAATTCTAGAGGACAACAATTATTTTCTAAATGTAACACAGTCTTTTCTTTATGGTAAGGTAATTCCCTTATGCATATGAACCAAATAATATTTGGACCAGATGACGTCTAGAGGTCCCTTCCAGCCTAAAACATTCTATGATTCTATAAAGATGGAGAAACAGCATGCTGCTATTGAACAACATTGTTAATAATCATTGAGTTGAACTTTTGCAACTGAGTATATTGTTTACATTTTATTTACTAGTTTAATTTAATAAAAAAATTTCATCATTGCTTTAATCTCATTGATGTAATGACATTGGATGTCCATATGTTTGCTTTTATCGTGGAAAGGATTGTCACTTTACAGTTCGTGGAGGCAGGCTAAGGGAAAACGGAGAGTACCAGCTACCTGTAGTTGTTCTTATGCTTAGCCTGCCCCCTTCAACAAGGAGTGCACCAACGCTACTAAGCCCTGGCATGATGGAGAATCTCTTTCATGAAATGGGACATGCTATGCATTCTATGCTGGGAAGAACTCGGTACCAACATGTCACTGGTAAGAAAGTTGGAGTAGTGATTTTTTGTTGTTGTAGTGAAGTGCTTCTAGAACAAAGGTGTAGAAAGAAAAAAAACTCAAGAAAAAAAGAGCATGAACCAGATATGGTTGAGTTGTGTTGATACATTAACTGCTTGAAAGAGTCTAGTGCAGAGCCACAAAGATGATTAAGGAAGCAGAACATCTCTCTTATGAGGAAAGGCTGAGGGAGCTGGTGTTCTCTACCTCGGAGGAGACTGAGGGGTGACCTCATTAATGTTTATAAATATGTAAAGTGAGAGTGTCAGGAGGATGGAGCCAGGCTCTTCTCAGTGATGTCCAATGATAGGACAAGGGGAAGCAGGTTCAAGCTGGAACATAGGAGGTTCTATGTAAACGTAAGGACAAACCTTTTTGTGGGGAGGGTGACAGAGCATTGGAACAGGCTGCCCTGGGAAGTTGTGGAGTCTTCTCTGGAAACATTCAGAACTCACCTGGACATGTTCCTGCGCAACCTGCTCTAGGTGATCCTGCTCAGGCAGGGGGGTTGGACTAGATGATCTTTCGAGGTCCCTTCCAAACCCTACCATTCTGTGATTCTGTGATCTACAGCTTTGATGACTTGAAAATACATTATCAGGTCCCCAGATATTACCTTAAATGCAACCATACAACAATTGAATGTTCTTCTTTAATAAGAATTGGGCATTTGTATCTCTTCTTTCTGTACTGGTGATCTTTGTTCTAGTGGTGGTATCCACTCTTGCAAGTTTCTTTTGTGGGGACTTTATAATAATGGATTAGTTGGAAAATTGAAATTACATTGAGTTAAACTTGTACCTAGTGTAAAAAGCACAATGAATCCTGGGCTGGAAGTGATTTAGGAAATTAAATTAAGGAAAATTAGTAAATTAATTCTTGCAAGGAGCATATTGCACTGGTAATCTGGAAAATCTGTAAAGCCATGCCCATTCTAGTTGCTTCTGGTTATAGCAAATGAGATAAATTAAAAACGTATTGTATTTGCAAGCATGGTTAACTAGTAGGCCATTTTGTCATACACAAATGAACATGAATGAACGTGCAGTCACAGCTTAATGAATGCAATGAAAAGGAATATTGTCTTTTTTCATTTAGTCCCTCTTCTCAAGCAGTGGTAATGAGAGTACTGGCTGACAGCGCACAGGCTGCTGTGGCTCCTGCAGTTGTAGCAAATGAGTCAAAGCACATTGTGGCTAAAGCTGCTTGGCATGATACTTTTCTTACCTGTGGACTTCTTGGTATATCCTCTTCTGAAATAGTGTGCTGGAAATTCCATTTGCAGTAGATATTTACTTATTAAAAAAAAAAAATCACAACCAAATAGATGAAATTGTATTCCCCTTGTCTGAAGGACTTTTTTTTTGTTTTTACCATCTTTATATTATGCTAATGATATAAAGAGTCATCCATGCTAGAGTTATATGTTATCAACAGATACTTTGCACCCAGTGACAAAATATTCTTTGTGAAGTTTTCCACTTTAAAATAGACTGAGCTGTTTGTAAGCATGTCACTACTGGACATTGTTAAAACAAATGAACACTGTATATGCTCTTCGATATGTAAGCCCTGTATACTCCTTGAGATACTCCTTAAGTGCTCTCCCCTGGCCCTTCCACTCATATGGCCTTATTCATCTTGACCTCCAGGAGTACTTACATGCCCTAAAATAACTGCTTTGCTGGGGTTCTCCTCTGGTGGTGAATCGTATGTGTGTCTGTGTCAAAGTCTTAAAGGGGCAGGAAGTGGCTAATTTTTGAGGCTCAGGCTTTCCATGAAGCCCCTGTGTGTGGTTTTAGTGTTGCTTTAGCTCTAGCCAGCCCTGCATCCCAGGGGATTTCACTCCAGACCTAACATTGCAAAAGCAGTATTGGAGGTCAGTTCTGTTGTTTCTGCAGAAAACCTTTTTTATGGCTTTAGAATGTGTTACAATCAAATGGCTTGTACCAGGGATGTGTGTTAGGGGCCGTGTGATCTCATGAGACACTAGGGTGGCAAAGAGTGGAAACCAGATGACTACAGGCTATTGTGAGAAGAAAAAATTATACATTCTAGTTGAGATGCATTGAATATTTGACATCTTTTCTTCTCTCCCCACCTCCATTTTCTGATTAACGTTCCCAAATATTCGGGAATCCACGCTGCTGCTATTGGGCCCTAAACTTGGATAATATTGTATAGTTTTGACTTCAGATGTGATTCTTTTTAAGTTAATCTGTCATTTTAATGTAGGCATTTATTGATTGTTTAATGTATATGTGTGCATGTAAGACTTTTAAAAACCTAGCTTGTATTCCATTTTAGTTTAACATGCAGTAGAGAATATCTACATTTGTTTTACAGGAGGACTAACTTATCCCAGATAGCCTCCCAACTTTTTACCTTTCTGACTTTCAGATAATGTAATTTTTCAGGAATCTCTTTAATGGTTATTAGAAGAATTCTGTCCCTTTATTAAGGATCACTAAGAAAGCATAAATGACTAGGGGAACATCAGTGTAGTTCTGCAAGAATTTGTCTTGGGAACTGCCTTATTTAAGACTTCACAGAATCACAAATCACAGAATGTTACTGGTTGGAAGGCACCTCAGAAGATCATCGAGTCCAACCCCCTTGCCAGAGCAGGACAAAACTAGGACAGATCACTCAGAAATGCCTCCAGACAGGTCTTGAAAGTCTCCAGAGAAGGAGACTCCACAACCTCTCTGGGGAGTCTGTTCCAGTGCTCTGTAACCCTTCCAGTAAAGAAATTCTTCCTCATATTGAGGTGTAATTTCCTGTACTTGAGCCTTTAAAAAATATTTTCAAACAACAACAAAAAGACTTTACTAATGAAATGTGATATCACAAAAGGAGGACTGGAGTATTGTATAAGAACTGCATGGCTGGATACTGCAGTGTAGGAAGTAAAATGCTGTTCAGAACTACACGGTGCAAATCATATATTTAAAGTGTACAAAGTGAATTTATGCTATCAAATGGAAATTTCAGCAGTGGTAGAGGAACAGAAGAACAGTTTTATGTGTTAATGCAGAAATAGTTGAAAGGGGTGAATATGGTTTGAAATTAGATCAGAGGTGTATCTAACAGCAGTATGTATTAGAATGTTTGAGAAAGATACAGGTGAAACCACATAAAATGCTTGGCCATGCTTTTGTGTCTGGTCTGAAAGTAAATACAAACCAAAGAAGGTGCAGAGTGCTACAGTGGGTAGTCTTTTAGACTTTATCTTGCCTATGGATAATGATGGCAGAGAGGGAATGTAGTTCATCTCAATTTAGATAAAAAAGCAGTGTGGGAAATGCTATTTATACTAAAGAGCAGTACTGGTCTGAAAACACTGAGTATAAACAGATTATGAATTCAGGCTAAAATTAGAGAAGGATTTCTAAAGATCAAAGGAGTGATTAAAAAGAAAATAGTCTTCAAGAAATAATAATAGAAGAAAGAACTGTACTTAATTTATGACTAGTTTTTAGTGTTGACACTGTCTCTAGGAGGCAGGGATAAAGGTGATGACCTCAGGGGGTCCATTATTAAGGCAACAATTTTATACATACCTAACTTTAATATAGAAATTAGAAAAGCAGCTTTGATTTGGTGATGCGTTATACTTCTTAACTTCAATTGTGTAAGGTGCTGATAAAGATTAGGCTAAATAAGGTTTTTTGGGACAGTGTTTTTTGAAAATACTAACTAATATTACCTCATTGCACTCACTTGGAACATGTCTTCAATCTGCAAGAGAGTTCCTTGCATGAATGACTTGGTAGTATAAAGCAAGGTTAATATAAATCATAACTAATCTCAGCAAAGAGATGGAAGCTAAAAATTGTAACTATCAATGGGATTAAGGCAGAGTTCTATTTACATTGTAGTTTGATTTAGGTTTAGGACACTTAAATAGATTTGGTGTTTCATGTAGGGCCAGTTTGGCTGCAGTCTGGTTTAGTTTAAAAAGGGTGTGATCCAGAGTTTTATAAGGTGCCTCACCCAGCTGTTCAAATATTTTGTTTGACTTTGTGATTTATAGTAAAATGTGTAGGATTATAATGAAGCTTTTCTGGCAATATGTGCAATAATACTGTGGAAATAAAATATTGACTTAATAAATGAAAGAACATTAAAGTTCACCAAAAGTCCAAACTGAAAGTTGCAAAACTTTTGGGGAAGAGTTAACTATTTGTGTTAATGAAAATAGCAAATGGTAATGTGTACAATTATTCTGTCTTTAGGAACCAGATGTCCTACTGATTTTGCTGAAGTTCCCTCAATTCTGATGGAGTATTTTGCAAATGACTATCGTGTGGTTAATCAGTTTGCAAGACATTATAAAACAGGACAGGTAGGGAAAATTAATACATGAATACGGTATTGGAAACAGGAATAAATGTATTCAGGAAAATAATCACATTTTTGTGTGTTATTTGCTAATAATTTTTAAAGTAAAAATTAACAATGGATAGAGATAATTTTAATATTACAATTTCAGTTATTCAGAAAAAAATGATAATATTCTCTTTGCAGAAAAGATAAATGTAATCTGTAAAAGAATACCAAATCCTTATATCCAAAGTTCCAATTACATATTTATAACTTTTAGCATTTTTTTCCTATGAAGGTTGCGTAGTTTCTACACTACACAAACTTAGTGTAGTAGGTGAACAACTTCTGTGTGAATCAAGTTATAGGCAATGTTTTAAAGTTAATGATAGGTAGGTTGTGACAAAAATAGTGATTCACCATTGAACTGTCTAAAGTCTGTCTTAAAATGAAGCTCAAGTACCAAATCATGGAAATGAATGGAAATGATCTGCAGTGTTTAAAACCTCTCATTTTTAGGACACTGTTATGGTAATGATTGAAATATTTTGTGATTAAAAGTGTACTGCTTTATTCAGGATAAGATTAGGATTAGTTAAATTCTGTCAGTCATGAATCTCTGCATTAAAATTCTGATTTTTATGTAAAGCTGTTCTATGACAGTCTACTGTAAGGATCTGTTTTCAGTGAGGAATTTAGAAAACAGTGCTCTTTGAAACAAAGTGACTTTCGGTGGTCATTTTAACGCATGGCAGCAGAGCTTATTTTTGTACAGCCATTTCAAAAAGACAAACCTGTGAACAATAAGTGTACTTAGATGTGATGGCTGAAGCATAGAATACCCATCAATGCAAAACCAAGGAAGCCTCTTAAGCTGTGCGGTGTTACTTCATTGAAGCTTTTTATCTAGTACTGAACATTCAGTATATTTCAGCACTGTGAAAGTGGAATTATGTTTGCCTCCATTGAACAGTTAGGAAAATATGTTGCTTAACTTCTACTTGTAATAGATACCGAGTAATTTTCCCCATAAATCTGCCTTTTTTTTTTTTTTTTTTCCCCTGCAGAATTGATTGCACTAAGAAAGTCTCCCTGCAACCTGGGAATTAAAAGTACTCAGTTCATGAGTGTTCATCATTTATATGTTAGAGTCCACATACTGAAATACTAGTTTCTAAGTACTCTCTGTAAAGTTCATGTAGTTTTTAAACATTGTGAGTTAACCTGATTGCATATGAGTTCAGAGAACAAACTTGACTAAAACATCTGAAAGAGATTTGTGGAACATTATTTATGGCCTTGTATTTTCAAAATGGCTTAACAAATCTAAACCATGTTTAGTTGCAGTGCAAAATCTAAGAACCAGACAGTGTGTCCCATTTGGCATTTCCATAAACTTCCTCTGTTTATTGGTGGTGAAATCTTGCCTTTTCAGACAGTAATTGAGAGAGGTTTAATGTAGAAATTCAGTCTTGAAGGGGGCAAGAATGGATTATGCTGGAAGATGAGAAAAAGAGCCTGAAACTGTTGTGTGGCTTTGGAGGGCTTTAGACAGCTTCCTTTTAATTACTTTTTAAAAAATGTACAATGTATTTTTAAGCCATTATCCAACATATATAAATCTGCTTTTGCTTATGTTGGTTCATCTGAGTTAGTTTTGAGAATCTGATATCAGATTTCTGCATCTGTCATTTAAATACAAATAGATTGAATCTATCTTTTCTGTTCTTGAAATTTACTGATTGTTACAGCAATTACTTTTATTTATTGTTTATATGCTAGAAAGTATTTTGAACAGAAAATCCCAACTCTCTTACATTTACAACCTCACAAAAATCCTTCTGGGGCTTATATTTTCTGTGCATTTTCCCTGACTAATTTTTTTGGTGTGCAGATAGAAATGTGAATCAACATTTTCTTCTTCAGTTTTGTAGTTATTTGAAAGGGGAAATAAGGAAGGTGGGTGAAACTGTTAAAATGGGAACTTTGTAAAACCATTTCGTCCAAAGGTTTTTCCATAGGAGAACTTCCATTAAGTTTCTTCTTATGAATAAAGAGAATGAGCTTTCTGGTGCAAGAAGGATCTTTCCTGCAACAACTGCACCAACGTAGCTCTGCTGGATGTTGACAGAAGGGAGCTTTTCACTGGTGTAGCTTGTGAGGAGACAGTGCAGATAATTTGAAAAAGCATCCTTCTTTCAACATTGCTGCATCTATGCTATAGTTTTTGCATGTAAATTTTAGGTGGTGTCATTTTTAACACTCCTACTGAACATAATTACATCAGAAAAACTTAGTAACATAGTCTCATGTTCAATCATAGTCTCAAGCAAACATGATTGTCCTTGCCATAAAAGCCAATTGTAGAAGAACTGATCCTGACCATCCTCACTTAAGATTTAAGATCTGTGCTTATGGTTATTGTAACAGAAGGGGAAAGAGGTGGTGTTTTGATGTTTCAATATATGAACTGTTGAAAACTGTTGTTTATTAGCATTGCAGAAAAAAGCTTTTGTGGCCAGGCCTTCAAAGATGAGAAATGTTATGCATATAGATGTGGATCATGAGGATCTAATCCAAAACAACTTGAAGTATATAGAAAGCCTGTCTCCGATTTCTGTACATTTTGGATGGTTGTGCTGTTGAGTACTGAGGGGTGAAAAAGCTTGTAAGCTCTTCTGGCAAGAGGAGCAAGTCTTGTGAATTTAGTTTGGAAGGCTGGCCAGCACAAAAATATTTGTTCCAAGAAAGTAGCAAGCCTAGTTTTCCTTTCATCTTAAAGAAACTCAAACCAGAAAATCCTTGAGGAAAAAAAAAAAAAGGGATAGAAAGGACTGTGTTAATTAGTTAGTAAAGTTGAATTACTCAGGTAAGCTCATGAAGTCAAGCTGTACCAAAATGAGGTCATAACAGTGCTTAAGCAGACAATCTGGTGCATGTGCACCACTCTGTATCACTGTGTTTGTTGGTTTAATTTCGTTTGCTAAGTGCACAGATATGTGGTAGGTCTGTCAAGATAAATCATCTTAAGCTTCTGTATCTTTGGAAGCTCTTCTGAGCAAAGGCCAGTATTTCAGCTGTTCAGATTCAAACTGGCTCCATTTTTCACAGCGATGGAATTACAAAGGCAGTATTGTATTAGTGTGATTACAAGAATAATCCCACAGATAGTAAACAGTTGTAATGTGTTGTGGTTACTACGCATCAGTGTGGAGTTAAGCATGCTTTGGGACACAGGGAATTCTGTTCTTAAAGGCACGATGGCAAAGATACTGAAAAATTCATGCCAAGATCTTAAAGTTACTTAATATAGAAAGATGGAAAAGTGGAACCCGAAGTAAAGCATGTAGTGTTTAAATTTTAAAAATTGAATGTTTATTCAATTAACATGCTTTTAGCCAAAGCTCTGTGAAGTCTTTATTTTTGAAGGAGGATGACAGTTTGATTATGGTTTTATTGTAGAGCTCATCTGTCAGGATAAGAAAAATAATCATAAGTAATTTTTTTCTTTACTCAGCTGCATATTAAGGGGCTGTATGAGATTGTAACAGCTTAAGAAGAAATAGATTCTATTGCCTGAAACAGTACATCTTCCTCAGTACGTTCAAGACCTCAGCATGTCTGTATGCCTGACATTTGCAAAAAACAAACTTTGGAGAGGAGTGGTGCTCTTTGAAAACCCCTCTGGAATCTAATTTTATTTCACTGAAATCTTAAATTTGAAAATCCCAAAGGTGCTTTAGGAAAAATAGTGATCTCCTTTTTATTGTTCTTTCAGTTTAATCTAATTTTGGCAGTGTTTTTCGGGTGCCAAATACTGCTTGGCTTGTGATTTATGATCACAACAGTATCATTGAGCCAGATCAGTAGCACTGGTAGATTTAAAAAAAGAAAATTTCTGTCTTTCTCCTGTGCCTTTTTGTCAATAGGTATTGTAATGATTTGTAATCTTCTGTTGATTTTAATCTGCTCAAACAGTAGAGCTTTATCTTCAGGGCAGAGTAGATGTACAGTGATATTCATATGGCTGCGTATTTTATTCATATGGCTGCTTAAAATATTTTCTTGGAGGCTTTTAGTATTATCTTCATTTTATTGGTTTCTAGAAGGTGGTGCTAAGCCAAGTCCGGTGCAAAGAGATTTTAGTATGTTACTAATGATCATTCTGTGTCTCTTCAGAAATTCAATTTAGAATAGGACAGATGTAGCAGAATGTAAGGAAGAAATAGGTGAGTGGCAAAGCCTGCATTTTCAGCAGTCTTTTCTGGCTTGAGGTCAGCAACTACAGTCAAAAAAAGAAGGCAAGGCTCTCTTGGGCGGAGAGTTGTAAGAAATGCTTAGCTCTGAACTGAGAATTAGACCTGCTTCAGTTGTTTCTTTATCAGGGCTGGATGTGACCAACTCTCCCAGGGAGCGTACAAACTCTGGCCACATTGCCAAACCTCACTGTTCTGTGCCCCAATGAATTGCAAACTTGGATTTCACAATTCAGCTGAGGATCTTTGGGACTGTGGTTTACCAAAATGCCAACTAGAAAAGTCTTAGTGCCTTTTGTTCTATTTATTTTGTGTACCAGCTGAAAGCCTGTGTGCTTAACTTCATACCATCATTTAATATAGCCAAAATATAAAATTGAAAATCCATTATGTTGAAAGATCTGGTTTGACCTTACTGGTAAGAGTGCTCTTGGCTTTAACGCTCTTAAATTATAACTGTATAAAATATACACATTTGCTTTTGCCAAGCTTTTGGATATTCAGCTTTTTTTAACACCAACAAACTACAGTTTAAAAATTTCCATCTAGTTTTCTCATACTTTACCATATACAAAATGCAGGTGTATCTAGAAGAAATCAGTTTTGTTTAATTTCATATGGCACTACTTCACTCTAAAAAGCTGCTAGATAAGTTTGGTGCTTAGTAGCAAAATTTGTTCAGAATTCTACAGGTTTTCTTACACAATGGTTTCTTGCATGACAGCTGAAACTGAGTTATTGCAAACCCACATGTGCTTTAGTTCCAGAATGAAAGGTCACTAAAGTGCAGGCCTTACTCTGTATAAGAGGATGAGACAAGAGATGTTCACAGTGCCAGGAGAAGAATTGATGAAAAATTTCCGTTTTGTAGTTACTTTTCTACTTTGCTTCTTGCCTTTGTAACTTTTCTACATAATTAGGTAGTATTTTGAACATATTAAATTCAGTATGGAACCTCGAGGTAGTCAGTTACTAAAACCTTTCTTACTATGGATAATTGCCCATTTAACCCTAGTAGTCTAAAATTATCACATAATTTGAAACAGGATTTTTGTATTTGGGAAGGGTACGTACTGGTCTAACAGGGATATACTGTAGGACAGACTTCATGTTCATTGGTTCATTTTTCTGTGTTGAAATTTAACAGCTGTGCGCATTTATGACAGGCAAAATAGTGGGTGTTGTTCTATCCCAGTCTTAACCCAGCAGAGATTTGTCTTGGAGGAGAGGTTACAAGCCTTGGCAAGCTACTGGATAAAACAGCTGTGCAACTTGAGAGATTTTCTTATCTGCTTTAACTTCAAGATTCCACGGAGCTAATTGATAACATTTTCCTCAATTATATGTAACTTCTCTGGAGCTGGATTTTTATTCTGTGGACATTAACATTGTATTGAAGTCACATTATTTGCACAGAATCTCAATGTGTGGCTCTGCCATTGGGATCTGTAGTATTATTTCTTAAACACTTCATCACACTGTAAAAGTGTAGGCATGCTGTTAGAGTTCAGCATAATACCAAACATCTGTATCACATTGTACAACTTGTAGTAAGTTTCTTAATATATTAGCAAGATCCAGGTTATTTTAACAGTATTTAATAATTTCAGTTAATAAAACTGCTAACAAAAAAAAAAAAGAATATGCTTACTTGGAAAAACATCTGTTGACAAGCTTCAGAAAGCAGCAGCAGAAGTGTAAGGTTCAGCATTCATATACAGATATTCTTAAAAATCTGGCATTAAAAGTCTTTGGGTGGACTTGTAGACGTCTGGATAGAAAGTCAAAAAATAGTTTGCTTAATGACTTGAAAAATGTCTCTGACTTTCAGGTTGTGGTGGCATAGATAATATTATTGCCATAGATGTGGAATAAATTCAATTTTGTTAAAATTTTCAAAGGGTAGATAATTACTGTTCAGTACGAGCAAACATTTTAATGTGGGTTAGGGTAGAAGGCCTGATGCCATCCCAGTTAAAGTTATGAAAACCCTGCCAACTCAGTGGGAGTTATGTAGACCTCTGTGTAAACCTAAGTGAACTATGCTCAAAGATCAACAGGAGACTCTATTCTAATATCTACTTTTGCAAACTAGTCAGGATGACCTGGGAGGACTTTAACTGCCCTATCTGTTCTTTATCTGTGAAGATAGTCATAATACTTTTAATAGGCATGTAAAGGAACACAGGATCAATATATAGAAAAACAAACACTGAGACACAGTGATTTCTTGATTGCTATGTAAATTACTGCTGATATCTAAATTCCCTGTTTAATACTTTGTTTAGCAAATGATTATTTCCTTTCTCAATGCAAAGCACCTCAGTTTTTTCTTACCATCAGGAGTCTTTTTTTTTTTTTTTTTTTGTGTGTGTGTGTGTCTTCAGCCTTTTATAGTTATAACCATACTATTTACAAGTATACCACGATAAATATGTTCTGACATTTTTTTTTTTTTTTTTTAATTTGAGCCACTACCAAAAAACATGGTGTCACGACTGTGTGAGTCCAAAAAGGTGTGTGCTGCAGCTGATATGCAACTCCAGGTATGTTCTTTGCACTCTAGTGTCTATTCTCTGTCCAGAACTTGCTTTATATCAATACAAATTTTTTCCTAAATTTTGATATTAATGTAGACATGTTATCTATGTGTATGCAAGATAGTGACAATTCATTTTGATATTAATTTTCATGTTTGTTTTTGTGAACATATTCTGTGTGGTCTGCTTAAAGTTAAATGACTAAATCTGTAGGAAAATACTGTGAAAAACAAGCTTTTGAAAATGGTTTGATTATTATAATTCCCAAATGTCATTTAAGATTGAATTCTTAAATTAATGAAATTATTTAAGGAGAGCTTGCAGTAGAGGAAGTATTACATACCTTTGGTTCATTAAAGAGGACTAAGAAATACAGGCCACCTTAGTAAAATCAAACCAGCTCATTTGTTTACTAGAATGTAATTGGAGTTGCCCTCTGCACCTCCACTATGAAAGTGGCAACTTGTTACTGCCATCAGAATTGGTGGCAGAGCTATAAGGCTGTAATAGTTTTCTGTCACAGTGTGAAGAGCACTAATTACATTCATAAACCTTTATTTTCTATGGGTGTATGTGATTGATCAGTCATTCCCATAAAGACTATTGGTCTTACTTTTTTTCAAAGGAAGTAAAAGAAATTAAGGTTCTATCTAAGATGGGTATTTAAGTTTGTTCAGTCCTGCAACAGCAGTTCTCAGCTGTGAATAGTAGCATCAGCATCCAGCCAAGTTTTTTTTTTTACAGTGAGACTTTGGCTGCACTTAGTACGCTACAAACTTGTGCTGTGTGGTTTTTGTGATTTCATTTTCTTCTTTCTTTTTATTTAAGCCAGAAGCATGTATTTTTTGTTTTTATAGTTTATCTAGTGTTTAGGTGAGATAACTCTGCTAGTACCTTAATAAAGAAAGGGTAGTCATTATTTCTGAGATGTGGAAAGAAACAAATTTAAAGATCAGATCTTCCTAATTCCTCACTTTGAAAAGTACCCAAATGACTGCAAACCAGTCTCCCACTATGAGTTATGCTGGTTAACTGTATTTGATTTAAATAAAATATTTGCAGTTTGCTCTGTGCTGTTTTTTATAGTGATTTAAAACTAATCAGAATACTGGAGTGTGGACCTGTAAAACTACACTTTTGTGGCTCTGAAAGGTTCTCATACAGAGATAGCTGAGAATCCAGAAAGAATGTGGACAAAAATGTAATCATATAGGAAGGATTTTTTTTTGAAGAAAACAATTGTGGATTGAAATAAAATTTATAATTTGTGAAGTCTGCCAACACAGAATAATTCACTAATGTACAGACCAGTAACCACCGAAGTGTTGATCTGGTTCTTTCACATGCACCCATTCTTTTCTGGTGTGTCCATAACAGCTATATATAGAACTGAAAGATTCTGTTTCAACTTTGAATATGTATTTGCTATAATCTAGTCAATGTCTGAGACCAAATTGACAGTGTGGGGATTAAATGGGCTTGGATACCAAGAACACTGTAAGTCACAGATATATTAACAAGTGACATGGCTTCCCTCTCCTGTGGCAGGGGAGATGGCATGCTCCTGAAGTAAGTCAATAAGGGATCATTGCATTAGTCCCATGGGGTGGGCTGTGCAATCCCGCTGCTACTGTTGGCCCTCAGCTGCTCCTGGAGTCTCTGTAGGGTCTGTCCTGGAGTGACTCCAGACCCCATAGCTTTAGAACTGGGGAGAGAACACCCACTTCTGGTGGGCTACATTCTTAAGGGTGCCTAATGATTGACTGATGCTGGCAATGACACATTGATTAAACAGGCTGCTTTCCCTCAAATCAATCATATAAGTAATGTCTAACCAGCCTCAACCATGCCAGATGAGCACAGTGTCACACTGAATAATATTATTAATTTCCTACTTTCAGCACCATGTTTTTGGAGATTCCAAATGTAACAGACACAGAAATGTGCACTCATTTCAGAGACAGACTGGCAAAGCCATTCTGTTTATTAATTAAAAAATGTTCCAGAGAAGTTGAATGCATGGCAGATATAAAATTCATACATTTCTTTGTAGAAGTGTGTTGTTACTCATGCAGATTTAAAAGTATAGTAATTTATTGAAGAAGAACATATAATTCAATAGGTGCTAAAGTACGTATGTACTACTAATGTATATACCCCCAAAAATCCTGTGAATGATGACTCTAATACCATTCCTTCAGACTTTGCAAAGAGTATATTCTATATTGATGGCTAGATGCTATGTAAGCCATATTTCACCTTTAAAAGAAAAAATTACTCTTACAAATTTTCCAGCATGGGGAAAATGCCTAAAGGTTCTTTTGTGGTCTGTTCAGAAAATGTCTATTGGCATGTGAAAATAAGAAATTATGTTGGTACCTCTGAATTTTTTTCCTGCTCTGTAATCAATTTCTCAGGAGGAAAGACAGGAGAATCCATTCACATTCTCCTAAGGCTTTTGCCATGCTGATTGATTCCCAGAGTCTTTCTGTTAGTAGTAGTAGTAACTTGACTAGAAAATGCATAACTGTTTGCATATTAATGCTGTTAAGCAGACAAGAAGCTAAAAAGAACTTGAATCACATGAAACTAATAAATACCATTGTCAGAGCAAAGTAAAGAGACGGTTTGAAGATAGTTAACTATTTGATGCCCTTTTTATATTGACAGGTCTTTTGGGAAATGTGCTCTACTGAAACTAGAAATCATCTTCTAGCTGCTGCTTAGTATTAACACACTCCTCAGCAGAATTACCTAAAATCCTGTGGTCCTGGGATGTGTCTTCCTTTCCCATTTCAAAGGTCTGTGTAAACACACAGAACTGTTACTTGTAGATGGGAATGCTTATGGCCATGAAGTTCATTCAAGTTTATTTTCAGAGATAGATATATATATATATTTTTTTAAATGTGCTGTCCAGGTGGCCTGGCTCATAGCTTTCTTCCCACGCTTTACATGTGCCAGGATTGGGGGAAAGCTCATAGCTGGCTTCAATGACTCATTTGCTTATCACCACGTTGTTCTTTAGGTAGTCCATTTCACTGGCCTTCAGCTGACATTTCCCCTCTGCTGAGCTATGAGTTGAGCTTTTGCTCCAGTTCCCTGAGCACAAACTACTAGACTCCAAATTTTACTTAAAAGAAGGTTCACTGCTATGTAGTCCACTCTATCTTGTGAGGAACATTGAAGAGCAACTACAAACAGGCCCTAACAAAGTTGAGAGGTAGGAAAAAGAGAACCATGCTGGGCTGAAGCAGGATGATAAAGTCTGTTGTCAGATACTGAAGTTCCTCATGTTTCGTTTGGGTTTTTTGGAGAGGACAAAGAAGTTGGTATGAAATTACTCCTTCAGAGTCATGAAGGCCTAGGGAGACAGAATTGAGTGAGTTATTAGGACTGTTACATACAGTAATTTTCAGATCTCTTAATGGTACTTATTGTTAGCATATTCTCAGTCACTCTTGCTACCATAAGTGCTGTAGCTTTTGTTAAATTTAGTTAAAAAATGAACTGGGATTCTAGTAGACCAGCTCTGAGGATGAAAAGTACAAG
This sequence comes from Megaceryle torquata, assembly GCA_024611175.1. Lineage (NCBI taxonomy): Eukaryota > Metazoa > Chordata > Aves > Coraciiformes > Cerylidae > Megaceryle > Megaceryle torquata. The sequence goes on from JANIJG010014862.1 coordinate 50,067, forward strand.
CAAAAGCATTGCAAAGCCTCTGTTTTATGGTTTTTTTCTAAGAGTAAAAATTATTGTTGTTTTTACAGTGTAGTATAGGTTTTTCTTTAGATTTTTAGTTTTTCATGTTACCAGCATAATGATGGAAAATTTAAAATACCCCTGCAGAATTTGGTTAAAAAAAAATTAAAATGCTCATGATTGTTTGCCATTTAGTACAGTGTCTTTCTGAGTTATGCTTTGAACTGACAATTTGCTGCCTACTCTGGGTTTGTAGATGGACGATATTAAGCAGTGCTTGCATATCTTGTTCAGTGTTGCTGTCTGGGTCACAAAACTTGAAATGCTATTAATGGCTGATTGTGCAAGTTTAGGTCTTACTGACCTCTTTTCTCCTCATTAGCCATGTAGGAAGTAAGCAGGAATTTCAGGAATAGTTCCTGCAGGTCATGGCTTCTTTACCCCTCTCGTATCTCTCAGTTTTTCTTAGGAAAAAAATAAATTTTGACATTTAGCATTTGTCAACAAACATTCTCAAAGGAAAGAAATGTGACCAGCATGTCAAGGGAGATGATTCTCCCCTTCTACTCTGCTCTTGTGAGAATGCATCTGGAGTACTGCATCCAGCTCTGCAGTCCCCAGTGTTAGAAAGACACCGACCTACTTGAGCAGGTCAAGAGGAAGGCCATGAAGATGATCAGGGCTCTGGAGCACCTCTCCTATGTGGACAGGTTGAGAGACTTGGAGTTGTTCAGCCTGGAGAAGAGAAGGCTTCAGGGAGACATTATTGCAGCCTTCCAGTACCTGAAGGGAGCCTACAAGAAATCTGGAGAGAGACTTTTTATAGAGGCTTTTAGTGATAAAACAAAGAGTGATGGCTTCAAACTGGAAAAGCATAGATTTAGATTACAAAACGGGAAGAAATTATTTACTGTGAGGGTGGTAAGGCACGGGAAGATGTTGCCCAGAGAATCTGTGGATGCCCCCTCCCTGGAAGTGTTCAAGGCCAGGCTCGATGGGGCTTTGAGACCTGGTCTAGTGGGAGGTGTCCCTGCCTATGCAGCAGGTTGGAACTAGATGATCTTTAAGGTCCCTTCCAACCCAAAATGTTCTGTGTCTATGCAGAAGACAGCTTCTTTATGTTAGAAGGTAGCTTATTCAAACAGAAGAAATATGGTCCTTTAGAAGCAGTCACAATTTGGGTGAAAGTATATGTTGTATCAAGCCCAATTAAAATAAATGCTGAATTCTGATAAATTATTAAAGAGTGAAGAATCTTTTCACAGGTTGAAGGGATTGTGTTATTCAGATCGCATAACACAACTATTCTTTATGGATGTTTGGAGTTGGATTCTCCATGGATGGAGAATGTCTCCAGCCTTTTCTCCATAAAATTTCTGCATTTCATGGTTATAATTTCTAAAACAGTGTGTTTATCTCATTGGTAATGGTATTACAGTGTCCCTGGGAGTGTGACTGGGCCCAAATCTCTAGCCTAATTATCTGCTTCATCTCTTGCAGAAAAGCTTTTTGAGGCTCCCTACTGTCAATTTTCCTGTGAAATGTGCCTACCACAGGATGGCCTGACCTGAACTCTTTGGCATAGAATAGAATAGAATAGATAGAATAGATAGATTGGGTTGGAAAAGACCTCCAAGATCATCGAGTCCAACCCCTGATCCAACTCTAATTACTATATCATG
>JANIJG010014865.1:2627-21045 GCA_024611175.1 Megaceryle torquata
TTTTTAGGAAAATAAAAAAGAGTTTAAATATGGAGGGCCAATCTAAAAACATTAAAATTACACATGGATATCAGGATCTTAGTTATTTTATAGAGTCATAGAATTGTTTAGGTTGGAAAAGACCTTCAAGATCGAGTCCAACCATTAACCCAGCACTACCAAGACCACCACTAAACTATGTCCCTAAGAACCACATCTACATGTCTTTTAAATACCTCTACATGTGGTGACACAACAATTTCCCTGGGAAGCCTGTTCCAATGCTTGACAACCCTTTTGGTGAAGAAATTTTTCCTAATAACCAATCTAAATCTCTGCTGGCACAACCTGAGGCCTTTTTCTCCTGTCCCACTGCTTGCCACCTGGGAGAAGAGATGGACACCCATCCTACCACAACCTCCTCCCAAGTAGCTGTAGAGAGCAACAACCTAATTTACTCATGGGCTCTACCATTGCCTTTCAAAAAAGTTTTTCTGTGCAGGTTTTATTCTTTAAAGCTTTTTAAATGGTATTCAGTGGGGGGAAAAAAAGGATGACCACAATGAAGAAAGAACACCACAAGAGATCCTTGGTGATGACCTAGGGTCAACCAGGGCAGGCTGTACCTGAACAAGGTAGGCATGACTCAGAGCACTCTCTGTAAGGGCAGGCCTCCAGTTTATCCCCATCATCACTGTAGAAGTGCCAGTTTCTGCATCACCCACCCTGATGTAGAAACATTTCACCTTTTTTTGTTAGGGCTGCTCTTCCACTGGTGTGCAGCAGGCAACTGTGACAGTAAGATTGAATGTGGTTGCTGTGCAAAAATTATTGTGGAGCTTAAATAGAAATATTTAAAACCTACCATCTCTTAGAAAGTATCTTCACTGAGGAAATGCGTAGTAGTGATTCAGGTATTACCACAACAGAAATAAAGAGTTCCACTTGTTTCACTATGGCATTCAGTGATTAGCTTTTAAAATTTTATAGGTTAAAACTTCTTTGTTGTAATGCAATTATTACAGTTGCTACATTACCCTCATTATAATGGAACTTCACTTATGATATCATCTATAGCAGAAATAGTTTTCCCACTTAAAGGTCAGTTACTTTCAGAATTTCATGTTCCATATCAAAAATTAATTAGAATAAAGTAATTTGAGGCCTGTTACAATTCCAGTTGTTAAAATTTCTTAAGGCTCTGTAAACTTACTTAATGAACAATTTGCTTTTTTCTTTCTGCAGTTGTACTGGACATGAGTAAGAGACAGTTAATAGAAAATAGCTTATTTTGCTTACTACAGTTTATATTTAGCATATTCACAAGCATAGTTTATACCTGGTAGACAGCAGTGCTAGGCTAAGATTCTTACAGCTATATTTATACAATTAATATAACTTAAATAGAAACAGTAACTATATCTGTGAGTGCAAAAACTGAACATGGAAAAGCTTTTTCTCTTTTTTTCCAGATGCCTTATTTGGGATTTTTCAGTCCTGACATTAGAAAATCCAAGCTAAATTTTAAGACAAGCTCCCAGCACTGAAAAATTAGAGGTCAAGTTTTCAAAAATCTTTTTCCTTTTTGTTAAGAGGACTAATTTTTTTTTTTATTTTATTTTTTTTCTTGTGCAGCTACTGGATTGCATTCTCAAATGGCACTTATATATGTGATATCACTGTGTCAGGAGACTTGGGGACAGATTTTCAAAGCGAAGGATATAATAGTGCAGGAATAATTAAATGCATGTGCATATCAGGTGTTGTGATATGAATTGTCTGGAAATGTTCTTTTAAGGCACAATGAGAAGCAGCAGATTTCTTGCTCTTTGACAACAGTAGTTCCTGATCCTTAAATAGAGAGCCAGCCTAAAAGATGAACTAAGCAGTTTGAAGCAGATGAGTTACAGGTATTTAAAGTCTACAATTGGTTTAATGCACTTTTAATCACTATCATTAGGACTTTTTGACTGACAGGATGATGTGGTGGAACAATGAATTTAAGAGTTAATGATAAATAAATTAATGATAAATATTTAGAATGTAGATTTTAAATGAAATGTTTTTTTCTAAAATGAAGCAGCTTTCTGACAGACTCTGGCTCTGAGTGACTGATGAAATACCATAAAGTCTAAATAATCACATGGCGATTGACACACAAGAAATCCAGATGTACTACATAGGCTAAAAAGAAGCAGTCTTAGTACTTGCCAGACATTAACTGAAAATTTTATCTTTAGTCCATATTGATATATTAAGCAGATCTACATATAAATCAGTTTGGGTATGCTACTTGGATTTCACTAATCTTGTTGGATAAACACGCAAGACAGTTTGAGGAAAAACCATCAAAGTCCAGTCCTTGTAGTATAGCACCAGACTGCTGCACATAGACATAAGTGTACGGAAAATCAGAATGTGTTCTCTGCTAGATAACCTACTTCACTTCATCTCTTTATCATTAAAAGGCTTCAAGAAAGATAATGATGTCGAGAAAAAGACCATGGCATTTCTTAAGTTTTCTTCCTAGTCATACAGCTCCAGTATGACAGACAGCCACAAAGAAGATGGGGAAGGCTGCAAGCTGTCTGAAAAAGCAGGCATAGGCTCTCCCCTTTTTAAAACTTTATACTGATGAGAGAGAGAAATCTCCATTTAGGAATAAGTATGCAAATCTAATGTCTCCTTCACCCAGCAAGGATATCAACAGTTCAATAACATCCTCCAAAGACTGTAGAAGTCCCACAATTTGTAAAATAATTTGTTATCAATCAAATTCAGAATAGGTGATTTCAGATATTAGCTTCTTATTAAACATAATACAACTTAGTCCTACCAAGTAGACCATTCAGTATAGCAGTGTCAGAGTTTCTCATCATATATATAGACAGAAGTTCATCTATTTGTTTTAAAGCTTTGGATCATACCTCCAAGGCTGTTTAACAAAATCCAAAAATCATGCTGTGAAACTATGGCATGCTATGTTTTTCCAAGTTATAATTTCTTTCTTTTCTCCTCTCTTTCTTTCATTCCTCCATTTAGCAACCTTTGTTTCATCTTTGGCAGATGCTCCTGACAGACTGAAGCTCCTGCAAGCAACTCTTAGAGGATTAAAAAGCAAAAGATTTCATTCAAGCCTTCACAACTCTTCTTTTGATGTTATTAGATTCCTTGTAATTTATGAAATATAGCTTAATTCTGAACAATTTATCAGTAAAATGAAATGTAAAAGATTGTCTGTTAAATTAAAATGCCAAATACTCCTTTACTCGCTATATGATAAAGTATTAGAAATTTAATTAATTAGACAGAGATATGCAGGAATTCATTATGCTACCTTAATGGCTTAGGGCTGCCTTTAGAAAAAAAAAATTAAGCAATTGTCAACTAGAAGATGCAAGATTATTATCATTTTATTTTAAAAACATCGTTTGTGTGTAAAAAGATAGATGTTTATTACACACCTGAAGGTAGGTAATATATTAAGATGTTTCCAATTTAATTTTGCATAATTTTAAGCAACTGTAACAAGTATTAACCTTCTAGCATAAGACTGTCATTTATTGAATGCCTCAGTAGTTTCAATCTGTTTAAGAATCACTGTATAATAGCATATATTGAACATCCACAACCTAGATTCTTCCTTTACAATGTTGGGCAAAGTTTAATGGACTTATTTGTGGCTAATGAGGAAGAAAAAACATCCAAGAGACTTTGATATAATAAATGAGTAATGAATGAGATTTAAGCAAACATGGAAACTAACCTTCAGTAACATAACCTTTTAACAGTGTAAAATATGCTTAGACACAACAACATGCACCAAATTTCTTCTGTGCTGTAGTGTCCACGAATACTGCAAGAACTTTTATTTACTATTGTCATAAAGGGAAGTAATGCATTAGTCTCATCTGGTGAGCTAGGTTATCCTGTGTTAACCTACTGTAATAAATCTTTTGAGACTGATGAAAACCTGTGCCGGATGGAAGGGACATGAACCCTCAGCAAGTTTGCAGATGACACCAAACTGAGTGGGAGTGTTGATCTGCTTGAGGGTAGGAGTGCTCTGCAGGGAGATCTGGACAAGTTGGATCAATGGGCCAAGGTCAACTGAATGAAGTTTAACAAGGCCAAGTGTTGGGTCCTAAACTTCGGTCACAACCCCAGGCAATGCTACAGGCTTGGAGAGGAGTGGCGGGAAAGCAGCCAGGCAGAAAAGGACCTGGGAGTGCTGGTGGACAGCCAGCTGAACAAGAAAGCCAACAGCATTCTGGCCTGTATCAAAAGACATGTGTGCAGATGGAGTAGAAACATAATCATGCCCCTGTACTCAGCACTGGTGAGGCTGCAGCTTGAGTACTGTGTTCAGTTTTGGGCACCACAGTATAAATAAGACATTAAGGTGCTGGAGTGAGTTCAGAGAAGGGCAACAAAGCTGGTAAAGGGTCTGAAGAAAATGTCTTATGAGGAGTGGCTGAGGGAACTGGGATTGTTTACTCTGAAGAGGAAGAGGCTCAGGGGAGACGTTATTGCTCTCTACAGTTACCTGAAGGGATGTTGTAGTGAGGTGGCTGTTGGTCTCTTCTCCCAGGTAACAAGAGAAAGGACAAGAGGAAATGGGCTTAGTTGTGCCAGGGGAGGTTTAGGTTGGATATGTGGAAAAAAATTTTTTACTGAGAGAGTGGTGAGGCATTGAAACAGGCTGCCCAGGGAAGTGATGGAATTGCCATTCCTGGAGGTGTTCAAAAAAAGCTCTAGATGTGGCACTTCAGGACATGGTTTAGTGGTCATGATAATGTTTAGCAGACAGTTGGACTTTATAATCTTTAAGGTTGTTTCCACCTTTAATGATTCTATGAATTGCAAATGCAGTATCTGACAATTTTTCCTCCCATAGTATAAAGCACCTGACTGTAGTTTGTTGTTTGTTTGGGTTTTTTAATTTTTCAAATACTGTTGTTTGAGGGCCAGTGAGTGTTTAAGAGAATTCTGGAGTATTCTGAGTCTTTTTAACACCTGTATTCTGTCAAAGAACAACCAGCATTCAGGCATACCAAACTGCTGGAGGAGTGGGAGATCTATGCTAAAGGGCTGGAAATTCTGCTGGGGGGGGGGGGGGTGTGATCAGAGCACTTGATAGTTTCTTGTAAAATCCAATGCATCAATACCTTGATTGAAAAGTTTAACCTCAGAAAATAAATTTTAAGCATATATTAATTAAGGTTGAAGTGGTTGAAACATGTTTTGAATTCATTTTGCTCTTTGGATATGATGACTTCAGTCAGCTGTAAAAACGTAAGTTGTAACAACAGAGAGCTACACCCCATTTCCATTATAGCTGTGTTGGCCATAGGTGATACACAGGGGTGGTTCTTGCATTTCAATAAAATAAGGTGTTTTGTTAAGCCCTTTTTATAATACAATTAAATTTCCCTTAGAATCATCAAGGAATTTATCTATATCAAGTAAAACCTACATAAGAAACAGAAATCAGAAATACAAAAAATGAAGAATAAGCAGCAGCTATTTTGGGTAGTTACTGAATATTTAATTAAGTTTATTGGATTGGATGGAATTGTTATTAAAAAGTAAATTCCTTGCAAAGAGGGACAATAAGACTGTATCTCAAACACAGATGACCATGATGTTGTTGATTTACAAATAACTGAACATACAAGCTTACATTAAAAACAGATTATAAAAAGCAAAATTCACAAGCTAAAATAAAACTAAAGTTGTCTGTAGAATTTTAGAAGGAATTTTATATATATATATATAAAATGGAGTTTTTAATTGTTTTTTTCTCTCTGGTCTTTTATTTAACACACAGGGTACCAATCCTGAAACTTTATAGAAAAATAAGTATTCTATCATTGAACTATTAACTGGAATAAAGTGAAAAATTAACTGAATAAAAGAATGTTATTTTAAAAGAAAAAAACCCTAAGTACCGATTAATGAAAAATTCAGGCTGAAAAGTTCGTAGCTGATAGGGTTGATAAAGTTATTCACACCTTTTCCTAATATAAGTGACCTCCTTCAATCAGAGTCCATTAACATACAAAAGTTATAACTATCTTGTTAGTCTTTGCAACCTATAAGGAATGAAGTGATTTAAAATCCATGTGCTTTACTTCACTGAGAGTATTCAATTCAGAAAAATATTCAGTCCAAGATTAAGTCTTTTTAATCACTCAGTAGCCCTTTGCACATCACTTATGTGCTCTGTTTCTCTAATAATTAATCACTAATTTATATTAGGAGACATTTATCTAGAGGTTATTGAATGATCCTAGAGGTTTATTCAGTGTCTGTTATTATTGAGAATGATAATCATTTGTGTTACAAGATATTTGTCTGCAGCCTGATTAGCTTGATAAAGGACAATGATTAACAACATTAAGCAGTGCCACAGTGGAATATTGGAACATGTTTTTTTTCACTGTGACTGCAAATCTTTTATTTGTAGTATTCACTGGATTTCCTTGAGTTTCCAGCAGTCACATAACTGTTACCTTAGCTCTGGGGTATTCACTACCGTGTTATTGCTAGGAAAGCAAATATTGAGATAATATTATCCACTAAGCTAAGCACAAGATTGTGGCAACAAGTCTTTCATAGCAGAGTTGTAGAACTTACTTGAAGTCACTGTCCTTACTGGACCTGGTTAAAAACACAGTGCCCGTAGAGCTTTGAGTACAAGCAAGGATGCGTCTGCAAATTACAGATTAAAGAACACCCACGTACCCTCTCACAAAAAATCCCACCACATAGAAAGTAAACAAAGAAAAGGAGGTGAGGGTAGTTAGGTTATTTAGAAATTATTGTTCAATTTAAAAAACAATATACATAATGAGAAATTAACTTAGCTAGAACTGCTTAGCTAGAATCATCTCACACCAGCTATTTTTTTGCTTAGCTTTTCACACTTTGGTATTTCTTTTGTGCTTGTCAGCTTCAGTGTATACTTGAAAAGACCAGAACATTTTTTCCCCAATGAGTAATTTTACATGTAAAACTCCTTTCTCAACATCAAGCAGTTGTCACTGGGAGCTTTTGCTCCTGCAGATTTTCAGCCACATACAGTTATCTTGTGACATCTCTCAGTGTGCTAAATTAAGAGTGCTTTGTTCATAGAAAGTCATATCACAATCTGCACCAGGAGAAAGGAAAGTGAACAATCACTACCTGCACCGTTTTAGAGAAATTGTTTACCTAAAAAGTTGACTGTGAGGGCTGTTCACATGTAGATATCTATTTGAACTACTTGTCTGCATCTTTCCCATGGAAATGCAAAGAATTCAGTTCAACCATTCACCATAGGTGCCCACATAAAACAGTTAATCCAGAGAACATGTCAGGTTCAGAAGTGCACTTCCAAAGTATACTACTGCCCAGGGACATATGCTGGTCTGTGACCCGAGCAAGGTAAGTGAGACTGTAATCTAAAAGGTTTCCAGTGTCTAAAGAACTTTTCAAAACTCTGAAAATAACCAAAAAAATCCAACGAAAGTGAAGAAAGCTTGCCATTACAATAAAGCATTCAATGTTATTCATTCAAAATTCTTAGTTTGTTCAATTCAAACACAGGTGGACAGATTTTTCACTCTATCCCGAAAGTTATAAATAAATAAATTCACTATGTTGGACCAAAAATATTTTAACAAATACATGGTTTCATTTTGCCCCTGAAAACTACTCATATGAAAAATGGGCTTTCTAAACAAAGGAAATTTTCAAGACTTACAAAAGATAAAATATTTTGTTTTCTGAAATTCTGGATGAGTTTATTTGAAACTAAGCAACTTACTGAAATGGACATTGATTTTCTAAGTATTTTGCATAAACAAACATTACTTTGAAAAAAAAAATCAGTGTTGTACAAGTATAGTTCTGCTTGGAAGTTTCACTGAGCATAAGGATTTGTAGGAGGTTATCTGCTCTGCATTTAAATTTGAAGCAGTAAGGAAAAGCGGGATGTAATCCTTCCAACAATTTAAATGAACATAGACCTAAAACCTTTATTCATATGGCTGCTCAGTCTAAAATAATTTTGATTACTCTTTATCTATGAGCAACAATTAGCACAAAGGCAAGTTTCAGAAACTGGCAAACTGATATGAGCATTACAGAAGGCACCAAGATGAGTAGGGTGGAAACATTCAAGGTCAGGTTGGAGAGAGCTCTGAGAAACCTGGTCTAGTTGCAGATGTCCCTGCTCACTGCAGGGGTGTTGGACTAGATGTCCTTTAAAGGTCCCTTCCAACCCAAAGCATTATATGATTTACCCCCCCAAAAAATGCTGGAAAAACCCGTTATTGGGAAACTGAACAATTAATGAAAATTATTTCATTATTCTTCCTCACTCAACCTAGTTCTTTAAGAATAGTCTTTGAAATTAATTGAATAAAAGAGAATAAAAAGTATATGCTTACAAACTATTAATAAAATTGCATATTATTTCCCAAAAGCCACACAATTTGGTGTGCTAATACAACATCATAATATATGTCATTGTTCTATTGATTTCGCTATAGTAATCAATTAGTTTGTATGACAGATGATGGGTAGTCATATTATGTTGCTGTTATTGGTTTTTTGTGAAAAAAGCTACAATAGTTGCAAAAGAAGTAGTCATAGTAATAATATCAACATCATGCCTTCTTATAGAATATCCTAAAAGACAGATGGGGCAGATTTGAATAAATAGTGTAGCAAAAATGTTTCTGCTTTCAGTTAACTCTTGTTTCATTTCAGTGACAAAATAGTCAAGTAAGGAAATGGTCTTTAGACATTTGTGCAGCCAAGAGTATACATCTTTTTCTATACTTTTTTTCTAAATAATGGGTTATAGCTAAGACCTCTTTTCTGTTAATCACATTATTCCTGTTAAAGGGGGAGGAAATAAGGAGGATGCAATGTGAGCAACAGAGATTTGCAGGGTCCTTCAAGGCAGGAACTCCTACTCCTCTGCATGATTGTTATACAAAATGTAGGGAGAACTGCAGAGAGTTGAGCAAGAGTAGTGTAAAAAATTTGTCTCTCTTGCTGGCCATTTCTAATATAAACATAGGTGGTACTGTCACTCTATTCTTGCCCTGCCACTGAGGTTGAGGAACATATTTGCTCTATAACCTCCAAGGCTTTATTACATATTGGCAACATTTTTACCTATTCTTTTAGATATCTTTCTGTTATAATTGATATATCTGAAATCCTTTGAGTGCATTAATCAACACATCATTTTTAGAAAGTTTATGCCATACTTTGAAACCTTATTTACACTTTGATGGAGTCAATTTCTTTACAAAAATGCTTAAACTGTTGCCTGGACCCTTTGTAAACTTTCATCACTGTCCCTAGGATTGTCTTGAAAATATGGCACAGTAGAAAAGAAGCTAGTAACACGCAGCCCAGGTTCTAGGAAACAGACCTGTGACTCTAGTACTATGTAACTGTGAGAATAAACATAAGGTCTGCATCAAGAAGATATATTTTCTTTGTTTCTCTGGAGAGTAGGGGGATGAGCACAGAATGGAAAGGCTGTGGCACTGCTCTGCAAACACATAAAGGCTTACTGCAGTGACAACAACATGAGGGCTGAAAGGATATTTGTACTCCTTCATTTACTCCACTGAGTATGTGTTCATTTCAGCACAAAAACCAAGAAAAGCAGAAAGCTTATTGTACCTACTCGGGCAAAAAATACCAGACTCTGAATGAGTGGCAGTGGTAGGCTGTGGGTTTGAGAAGAGCATACATCCATCACATATGCACAGAGGCATAACCATGCAGAATTATCAAAATCACACGTCCTCAAACTGGACAGACAATATTCTCTGGTTATCAGCAGTCTTCCACCCCACACAGAAAACTTGGTCTAAGGGGCCACTCTGACCTTAAACCATGACACTCTCTGTAACTTGTTAGGTGGCAAAATGCAGCAAGTACTGCTTCTTTCCTTATTTCTTCACCAAAACAACCTTTAGACTCAAAACCCAAAAGGTGTTAAGGACTCAATTTAAAAGCACCTAAATGCTTTTCTTAGGGCTTAGAGTTTCAAACAGAAGCTCATCAAAATTAAATCAACTGTTTACATCCCATTCTGATCAGAAACTTGCAGAGTCTAAAGGATAAGTTTTAATTTCTGAGGCCACCACTAATTACGTGCCAGATTCTGTCTGTGCAATACTTTCAAATAAGTGATAAAGCAGTTATGCTACTGAATGAAACTTAAGAGAGTCAAAACTGTAAATTTACTCAGGGCATTAACAAAGTCACATTCTAAAAAGAAGTTATTGTCATGTACATTGAATGAAAGATAAATACATGATAAAAATAAAATATTATATTCACATTCTTAACTACAATATAATGCAATGTAAAGTGAACTACATATATTCACATTTTTCATAGTATTTCTAGACAATTAAAAATAAACATTGTGGTTCAGATTTTGACCTAATTTACACTGCTATAATCCAGATTAATTTAAGTAGAGTCAAACTGAGCAAAAAAAGAAAATAAATTAGATGTTAAGGAAGAATTGTTTCCTATACTGTGTGACATTTTATTACAAAATACCCTTTTAAAATAAATTTTCTTAAGGCTTCCTAAAAAAACTATGAACTCTCTCTTTTAGCAAGATAAGAAAATTAAATGGATAAAATTCTAGTTTAATTATTTCAACTCATACTTGTTTGATTATTTTATTGTTTTATAAGCTTTATTTCAAGACTTTGAGTAAAAGGAGAACAGGAAGAAAAAGTGCTTCAAAAATCTTTCTTGATCAATACTTCTTTGCAAAAATACTTTTTCTAGCTCCTAGTTCACTTAGGATTCTGTAATTTGAGATCAAACAAAAAATTTACACAAACTAATTCCTGTTTTGTATTCAAATACACCAACAATTACTTTTTCTTGTAAATTATTTCAAAATACGCTGTGACAAGCTTATTGCACTTACTTTAAAAACTTGAAAAACAGTCATAAACTATGTATCAGATTTTCTGAAAAGTAATAAACATAGCTCTCAAGATATAACTTCAGGTTATATTCATTTTAAAACTCAGCCTTCTGCTTTTTAAGAATCACCTACTCTTTTGCCACCAAAAGATACAAATTCATGGAGGCATAATATTTATTCTATATATTACATATAGTTGTAGAACTACCACTAAATAATGCACTTAGTAATTTTTGCTTTTTAGAATGTAGGGCCTGACATATAGGTAATTCATTCTGTCTTTTCAGTAATAATCCATATGTTTTCTACTAGCTGTATATGTTATTTCTCTTGCTACTAGGGACAATTACTTTTTGCCAAGCATAGCTAACTTTTTTATAGTTTTCTTTGGTTTCTTGCTTTTTGTCTCTTAACATGATCATTGCCATCTATCCTAGTTTAAATGCACAAATCTATTTTTGGACTACAGAAGGAATTAATATGCAAGTTTTTAAATGGCAATGTGTGTAAATAATCACTACAGAACTTTAAGAGATAATTTTTGCTAGAGGAATGCATGTTCCTTTCATTTTCTATTCTCTTTTATCCTAGTAGCTTTTGCTTTGAAAATCCACATTTCCAGGCAATAACAAGGGCATAAAGTTATTTTCTACAACTTGTGCAGTTCTAGCAATCTTTGTTTCACTTAAGCATCTCTGCCAAAGTGGTTGTATAAGCATTTTCCAGTTCACATCGAAGTGTTAAATAGATCTAATACATACAAAGGCCACAACGCTGTGTGTCATTATGCTAGGTCTTCTCCATCAGCTTCTTACTTGACATACACCATTTTAACACTGTTAGAAGGACAAGAGCAAGCAGCCCCTTTAATAGTAAACAGGGAGGTATGAAACAGAAAAGGAAAAAAGTATATTGCCAAAAAGTGGACGGGGAAGCATTTTAGTTTTTAAATAAGACTTACAGCAGTTCATAGTAAGCCAACAGTTCTGCTCTGTGTTCTGTACAGCTCTTACAGCTATTAGCCTAAAAGACTACATTTGCCGTCTTCCTTTTTCCTCCCTCTAAGCAGGCTTCCCACAGTTTTACTAAGCCTTAATGCCCACAAGAGATGAGACTTTTGTGTAAAAGGACTTCTACTCTTTTTGAAAATTCTCATTCCTTCTGTAACCTCCGTTTCTCAATCTCAACTTTGACCTCAACTATGCAATTCAGCAAAACCTGCAGGATGAATTGTTTAACACTTTTGGATTGAGTTTCCTCTTCAGTTTGATCAAAGAGTGAGGAAAGGTGGGTCTGGGTCAGGTTGGCCAGTGACAAATGCAGTTCCTTCAGAGGCAGTTGCTGGTGCTGGTTAGAAGTGACTTGTAAAAAGAACAGGCAGCAGCTTCAGCTGTGCCCCAGGAACCACCTCACAACTTCACATGCAGAATGAGATTTCACCTTTTACCAGTTTGGTGCAGCATGGTGGAAGGAAAACCTGGTATCTTCACTACACAACTAGCTAGTTTAAATTATATCCTTAACAATAGGTGTATCATTCTCCAAAAGGGTAGATGCAGCCAGATCACATATTAAAACTTGCTTAAATACAGACAACATAACAGATAATAGTATGTAGACTATCCTCCTCTCCCACTGTACTTACCTAGAATATGGGAAACCTTTGTGAGAAAAATCAGATAGAACATTTGTAGGATTACACAACCCTAATCAAGCTGTGGAAATCAGCTTTTTAGAAAATATCGCTTTAATATACAAGAGTTTCTTTTTCTGCAGAGCAAAAAATTAATGGTTTTAAGTAATGAATAGTTTCAGTCCTAGAAATATGTGAGACTGATGCCTTTCTTTACACCCTTTAAATATTTATCTATAACTCTACGTAACATTTAACTAATGCACTCCATTTTTCCACTTGTACACTTGCCTTTCATGTCCTTGGGGAAATGTTCTTAACTCAGCTCCCAAGAAGGTATGCTGAAGTGCCTGGCAACCAGACTGGTCTTCTTGTTAACGAATTAGCTTGTCACTGTTACTAGATACTTCAGAATTCATAGCATAGATTTCATCTTCATAAATTAAGATTTCAAAAATCATTTATATATTTTCATATCAGCTGATGATCTTCTATATTGTTTCCCTTCTGAATACAGTTGGTTCATTGCAGGGAATACAGTCAGGGAAAGCGGTTGAATTGATGTTGTTCTTCTAGCCTGATTTTAAGTTCTATATCTGTACTGGTTTTGGCTGGGATAGGGTTAATTTTCTTCACAGTAGCTAGTATGTGGCTATGTTTTGGATTTGTGCCGGAAGCAGTGTTGTTAACACAGGGATGTTTTAGCTATTACTGAGCATGCTTACAGAGAGGCAAGGCCTTTTCAGCTCCTCACACCACCCCACCAGTGTGTAGGATGGGGGTGTACAAAGAGCTGTGAGGGGACACGGCTGACCCCAGCTGATCAAACAGATATTCTATACTATACGATGTCATGCTCAGCAATAATATTTGGGGGAAGGAAGAGAAAAGGGGAGACATTCAGAATGATGGCTTTTGTCTTCAAGTTCATGATTCATACTGCAAATAGAATTTTTGCTCCTATGTATCCAGATTAGACATATCCTCTTGCTTTTAAAATAAAAGGTCTTTCATTTTATTTCATTAGAGAGATAATTTAATAAAACAAGGTTATTATACTCTTTGGTTTGCCATGGATACCTAGGCCAATGTACATAACTAAATCATCCTCAGCAGTACAATGACATCAAGTTGAAATATTTTACCTGAACGGGTAAATACTTTTTTCATGAATGTTATATTAATATTGTTTAATGTTTTAAAATGTTTTTGTATTGTATTACAAAAAATTAAGAGCTACAAGAAAATGAATGTCGTAAGAAAATATTTCAAACAATATGGAACATGAGTGAAAGAGATCAGGCATCACTTTGACTGTGATTTTACTTTTTCCTGTATTAGTTGTTTGCTAGTTGTGGTGTTACTTTCCTCTTGACATCTGTGTTTTCAGTATAGTACTTTCTTTTCCCATCTCATTCCTCCCTCAGTCCCTACCCTTATTTCTTGTTGCCCCTATTCTTTTCCACTACTTTTAGCTACTCTACCATTTTCGAGCACCATTTGAGATCATCAAGACAGCAAAGCCAATTCACACGGGGAGAGCTGACAGGAAAAGAAAATTATTTTTTTTCTCAGTCTTCCCAAATGAATCCATAGCTTTTCAAGTGAAAATACACCTGAAGGAATGAATTGCTGAAATTCACTAGTTTAACAAGGAAAAGTTACATCTATCAGCTATTTAGGCAGCAATGTGCTTCAGAAATGATTTGCTCAAACAGTGTGATTCTGGTGATCATACCAATGAAAGTGTAATTTATGGCAAACTGATATTTCAGTTTCCAAGGGTTCAAAACATGTCGTCTTAGTTTTTCTAATTATTTTCAGATTATCCATTATATTCAGTATAAGTACATACTTGGAGAAATGTAAAATCTTGTATGATTTCACACAGGATTATTTTCTGTTCCCTGAAAAGATTGGATAGAAGCATATTTGCAAAAAGGATTTGAATATTTATGCAATTTAATATAACAAAATATTTGTCATGTTAGAGTGTTCTTAATGCTGGTATCTCAGAAATTACAATGAGGTGTATGGGAAAGCTGTGGAGTAACCATTTGACATTGAAGTTTCTTGGTGAAGTCAAGGAATAATGAAAAATAATTTCAAAGAAAATAAATTCAGGAAATGTTCAAGCTGCTCGAACCTTACGAAGTTTATAAGATACTAAAAAAAACCCAGTAAAATAAACTTTTATCTGTAGAAGTTTCTGAGTTAGGTGGTATTGTTAACATGCCTGAGGAACAATGGATGCCATCCAAAGAGACCTGGACAAGCTTGAGAGGTAGGCCCACATGAACTTCATGAGGTTCAACAAGGCCAAGTGTAAGGTCCTGAACCTAGTCTGGGCAATCCAGGGTACCAATACAGGTTGAGGGATGAAGGGATTGAGAGTAGCCCTGTGGAGAAGAACTTGGGGGTACTGGTGGATGAAAAGCTGAATATGAGCCAGTAATGAGTGCTTACAGCCCAGAAAGCCAATGTTATCCTGTGCTGCATCACAAGAAACATGGTCAGCAGGGCAAGAAAAGTGATTCTCTACTCCAGTCTGGTGAGACCCCACCTGGAGTACTGTGTCCAGCTCTGGAGTCCTCAGTACAAGAAGGCATGAACTTGTCGGAGCGGGTCCAGAGGAGGGCAACAAAAGAATGATCAGAGGGATGGAGCACCTCTCCTATGAAGAAAGGCCGAGAGTCGGGGTTGTTCATCCAAGAGAAGAGAAGTCTCTGGGGAGAATTACTGCAGCCTTCCAGTATTTAAGGGGGACTTATTAGAAAACTGAAGGCAAACATTTTAGTAGGGCCTGTTGCAACAAGTCAAGGGGTAATGGTTTTAAAGTAAAAGAGGGCAGATTCAGACTACATAGAAGGAATGAATTCTTAACAATGAGGGTAGTGAAACACTGGAACAAGCTGCCCAGAGAGGTGGTAGGTGCCTCCATCCCTAGGAACATTCAAGGGTGTGCTGGGTGGGGGCTCTGAGCAACCTCATCTAGTTACAGATTTCCCTGTTAACTGCAGGGCAGTTGGACTTGATGACCTTGAAATGTCCCTTTCCAACCCAAAGCATTCTGTGATTTTAATAACCCAACTCCAACAGAACACCTAGAGAAAATTAAAAAGAAGATTGTTTATAACAGTATACATATTTAAATGAATTGTACAAAAGGACATGAGAAACTAAAATGCTTTAAATGAACCTGATGGATCTTTTTTTTTGTTACAGTACTTGCTACAAAAGTAAAATGAAATAACATAACAGAGCTTTAACACATAAAATGTGTTTTAGAAGTGGCTTGCAAACTGCTGTCATATAGGACGTACATAGCATTACAATGTTTGAACTTCCAATTGTATTTTTTTCCTCTCACAATCTAAACATTTCCAGTTTTATTTTCTCCAAGTTTTCCAAGACCCGAGTTTATTTTTTGTGCTGCCGATTCTGGAGTTATCACATGGATTATCTTGAATACTTTCAACTATGGAAGAATGGCCTTTGACATTTACGTTCAGTATTGGTTTTGCCATGACTGAGATACAGTTGCAATCAAGTTTGAATGCCTGTAAGCAAGCACAAATCTTTATCACATGATCTGTGGTGATGGTAAAGATGGCTGCTAGCACAGGAGGCAGTTACCACACACTTCCACATCTCCTTTTCTCTTTGATAAATGTACCTCCAACTAGGTCAACAGTGGTAGCACTACCATTTCTTCAAACATGAAAGGATTATGCAGATGACATTCATGCATGCAAACAACATGTGAGGCTACTCAACTTCAATAAAATTATTAGAGAATGCTGTTACTTCTGAAATATGTCTACTTTGTCAACCTTCCTTAAGGCAATTGTGGTATTTTCTTTGATTCTATTATTTTCACATTATCTGGGTATTGCTCTTCAGACCTCCGTGGAGGTCGGCTATGACTTAGTGGCCACATCACCAATTACTTTTCATCCCTTTGACCAGAAGTCATAGCAACATTCACTCAGAGAGCAACAAGCAGACTGATATGTGATCTAGAACTCTATGGGACATTTCTCCTTAAGAAGTTAGGACTATGCCCCTAAGCATTAAAAAAAAAAAAAAAAAATTAACAAGAAAGTAAAATTCAGATTGTTTGCTACTGAGAACTTGCCTCTGATTTCAGTCACATCAGTATTTGTCCCATAAACACAGATTTTCATATTTAACCTCCATGAAGTGTCTACTGTGCAAGTGTAATTAAAAACAACCAAACCAAACAAACAAACAAAAAAAGAAAACAAAACCCAAACAACAAAAAACAACAACCCAAAACAAACCACCGGTGTGTTATTGAAGCCATATAGAAATGTTAATCAGATATCTCTCTTTCGGCATGTATAATGGTAGCTTCTCAAATAACAAAAAAAATAAAAAAAAAAAAAAAAATTCAAATCTTTCTCTCTCCCACATACACACATTGGAAGGGAGTTTTTCCAGTTCTCACAGTCTATTTATAGATAGAAATTGCATTTCTATTTTCTGAGGCTTACAGAGAAAGGAACATTATTCCAGCAAAATGCAAGTTGTATATGTCTTTTAGCAATAATAACAATGGAAAAAACCAGAAGCTAAAAATCTATGTTGGAATGCTGTCAGGATAGTCACTGCAAAAGCAGAAAATGTGTTTCTTTCCTTATTTATAACTAATTATTGAATTAAAGCACCTTCTTTCTTAGCTACTTATATTCCTTATTCAGTTAAGAGTTGCCAGTTTTACTGGTGTACTGCATCTTGAGTTTAATCTGAGCACTACTTATTTGTTAAAGGCTCTTTCCAGTTGACAGTTCTGTGAAAAATGCAATTATACAAAGCTGATAGATACGTTTTCTTTTTTATTAACCAGAAGCTGTCACATTTCTTCACCCTGCATGTGGAAGCCTTCACACAATTATGTCAAAATGCGAAGATATTATGGACAGACATTGGCAGAAACATTTTCAGGTCTTTAGTGTGTCCAGATTATGCCTAGATCATCAATATAGCTTAGAAAGCATGAAAAAATAATATATTCAAGTAGACTGAATTACCATCTCTACTCAAAAAGGACTGTAATGAAGTTTTCCTCTCTATCTGATTGATGTTACCTTTAAGTGACAAGAAGGCCATTCATCTTAACCAGTAACTGTGGAAAATAGTGTTATCTTTATAGTTTCACCTTTCTTCCCTCAGCAAAAAATGCAAACACATACATGGAGAGGATTGAAAAAAGGGTGAGAGGACCCACGTAAAAAGCTAGTGAAGTTGATAAGAGCTTAAATCTCTGCAAAATTTCCTTTTTTAACTTTTCCACTATCACCAGCTGAAAGAGAAAGTAGAGAGAATGACCTTCACCAAAATAAAAAGTGACCTCATAACTGCTAAAGCCCTTTAAAAAAATACAGCCTCTCTCCTATAATGAGAGTTCCCAACAGAAAGATGAACCACACTTTCTTTTCCACTCACAGGACACAGTAGTGCTTCTTTCCAGCCACCAGAGTAAACTGAAATGCCTGACTCTAGGATTGGAAACTTGAACCTGAGAATAGGAACCAACAGTCTCATACTGTTCCAGGAGGAACCCAAGAATACTACTACTTCTGCTATCAGGTGGATCTCTAACTGACATCAAAAACTAGATTTTATGGAATTAAAAGCTAAAGGAAAAAAAAAAAATCTCCCAATTTAAGATGCTGAAATGATGGAATACTATAAATTCATCTATAGCTACATATATATACAGAGAGAATATATTGGGATGTAGACTATGAAGTTGACATTTAAGATGGAAAATACAACACACAGATGCATTTTGTCTTCAACTAAAGACATGTTAA